>CAJPEV010004420.1:0-22298 GCA_905338385.1 Darwinula stevensoni | reverse complement strand
ACTCTCATATTTCCCAGTTTCTTACTTCGATTCGGCTCCTGGAGATTCTGTGCTTTCCCAGTACCGAATGCTGGCTTTTATATCTGTTCCGATCTCCTTCAACCAATTTCCGGTCAATGACAGTTGAACTCATTTCGCTTCCTATCATTAGGGCCACATCCATACTTACTACTTTGCGAAACGCCCTTTTCCAAGTTTCGTAATCTAGTATTTTGCCAGATCAGATTTCGCCACGATTTCTGATACACGATTTTCTGATTTTGCTGATACAAAATGGGATGACATGGATATTTTTTAGCGTTACTGCCGTAACAAATTCGTCCAAAACAAGGTTCGCGAGGCAAGTGGTAAATTCATCAAGATGCAAGAGAAAAATTATCTCATGTCAGATGATGCATGTTACGTAAATCCCTTATTTAGTCTACGTTTAATGTCCATAGAGGGCGGAAAAATTAGGCCGGAGGGAATTTTGGCAAACATTTATATGCGACTTGGGTCCTCATTACTCTGGAACAGTAAGACAAAGGGAATCAATACGAGGAATAAATGCCACGAACGGGATGAATCGAAAATTATTTCTAAATAATGTAATGATGATATCGAGAAAACTCTCAAGATAGATTCTCCACAAATTCAGCATTAAAGAAAATGAAACTGACCTGACATGAAACTGAAATGGAACTGACCTAATAAAGACGAGAGAAGACCCGACGGGGTACGACAGCGAAGGAACTTGCGTGCTATGAGGTAAACGCGAGGTAGGTGTCATCGCATGATCTGCCACGTTAAGTCTATCGTGGAAACCCATTCAACCGGCGGATGCGGAACCGGCGACCCGCGGGACATCGGGGGGTCCAGAACCGTCGACCCGCGGGACATCGGGGGGTCCACTGCGGATCAACCGTGCACAGTTCCGATCCTTTCTTATCGTCGGAAAGGGGCACCGTTACGAAATCTCAAANACTGCGGATCAACCGTGCACAGTTCCGATCCTTTCTTATCGTCGGAAAGGGGCACCGTTACGAAATCTCAAAGTTCAATGGCATTGACACCCGTTCAAAGGCGAATGGATCGGACAAACTTTATGCAGTGAAGAACCTCTTCGACGAGGAACGAGAGCGACATCATCAGCGCTAATGGTTATCGTGAGTTTTCAATCTCACAATCCGCAGATAATTCTAGAACATGGTGGCCAAAAGATGCTCCTGATTAAATTAATTTACGTTCAGATTCATCAAACTGAGAAAATATTATTTAGAAGTTATACAGAGCTACATGCCTTTATGAATGACCTGCTAACATTGGTGTTGCCTGCACAAATTGTAGCAATAATGAAATTTTGGAGATACTAATTGTTAGTAGAGTGACACGGGAGATTGAAATATAGGAGACAGTTGAACCTGCGCCACAAAGCAATCAAATCGAATCGGCAGAAAGTCGATGCCAAGTAGAAGTTCACTTGGCTTCGAGGAAGCATCTGTCGAACGGATTCGATGCTCTCACTGGGAAGCGAAGAGGCCTTTCTCTGCGAAGTTCCAATCGTCATGAGTGGTCAAAATGATTAATTGCAGTAAATTCTGGTTTTGATGCATTTTCTTGTTCCTTCTTTGAAGAGATATCGAACACAAATTCACTCTACTTCAACTCTTCAAATTTGTTAGCCTCGATGCGAATCGGGCAGGACTTGATGAAGGCCTGAAAAGTACTGTTTGAAGGCCACCCACACTAGAATCGACGTGGAAATGAGCTGTAAGAAGAGTTATTTTTTAATAAGATATAAATCGTTCCAAGACACGATAACATCCACATATTTCAGGAGAATAGGACACTCAAGCGGGAATACCCGCGCAGGTGAGAAAGCTGGCCCAGGGAAGCAGGTGAGCAGGCTGGCCCAGGGAAGCAGGTGAGAAGGTTGGCCCAGGGAAGCAGGTGAGCAGGCTGGCCCAGGGAAGCAGGTGAGCAGGCCGCCAGGCAACGCCAGATTACATAGGGGCAGTGAGGAGCTGTGATATCGTCAGCGTTCTCTGATTATTTCTTGTGTGCCTCAATTCAAATCGCTGCATTTTCTGCCCTTAACGGACGCATTTCAAAAGTAAGTACTGCATTCAGTAATCGAACAGGTACTTCTGCTCCAAATGTCAACTTTCTTCAGTTCTTTTTCATTTGATAAAAAAATATTCGGAAAAATTCGCTTTTAGTATAAAAAAATTTCCCTTAGGGATTTGCAAAAAAATACTATTTCTTAATGAAATCAGTACTTAAATGCCAGCCTGAACTGAATGCCTACCAAGTTTCAGCCTTACCGTTTCCTCTTTTTGCTGATGTAAAAATATATTTGGAAAAGCCGACCCAGCCAAAAGCCTTTAGGGTATGCACCACAAAAGTGGAATTTTTTCTGAACTCAACATCACCTCAGTTATGCACAAACCAAGTTTCACCTTTCTATTTCACAACCAAGTTTCACCTTCATTTTTGCCAATTCGCTAGGAGAAAAAACTTTGAGAACGTCACTCTTCTAATATATATAGACGGTCGTGACTGACTGACTGACTGACGCTAATTCTAACCATGTTCCAGAAATGATAGAAATCTTGGTACAAATGTACCTTGTAGGCGGCTCCGACGTGATTTAACGTTAATGATGATCACGAAGAGATCGCCAGCATGTTCGAGGTTCATAATGACTCCGTTAACTCCTTAAATATACAATTACTTCATTGTGACAACCAGCTTGGAAAGAGATCAATAATAATGAGAACCAGGAAATGGATATGGGGCAAAAATTCAAAATTCTATTCCCCTAACGGCTTATTAGGCCATAGATACTCAATGAGCAATACCTGAATGTAAACCCGTGTGGTATCGGTGGGGTGACAGACAGCATACGATCTCCAGCACTGACGTCAAGGGTCCACTCAATATCCCGCGTCTTCTCTCAGGTTTCTCCTCACTATTCTACAATTCGACTCCCTTGTCCGACTCACTCACTTGACATACCCGACTCGACCCGACCCGACCCGACCCGACCCCCGCTACTCTCTCGCGCGACCTTTTTATTCCATTATGCCGGACATGCGCATTATCTTTTACTGTGATTTCATCATCTTTATAAAAGTACCTCCTACAACATCTTCAAAAAAATTATAAGGGGCTGAGATGAGTCTTACAGAATATCTTCTCTGACAGTTTGCAAATTTGATTCACAACGAAAAAAAGAAAGTGTAGTTCTTGAAGACTAAGCCATCAAGCCAAAAACAATTTCTTGCTTTGGGAATGTGAAGGAATTAATCCATCCTTCCATTCATACAAGCACTCGTCAATGAAGTCCAATCACAAGGTAAACATCCTGCACTTTGAAGGCACATGCAAATGTTCCACTGAAGTCTGACACAGTCGTTTTTACAAAAACTTTGGATTGTAAGCTCAAAGAATAGTTCTGTCTTTGCAGGTTAGGATCTGGTGTATGGAGATTTGTGTTAATGGAGATGGATTCATGGAATATGACACAATAATATTACATCAGCTAGGAGGTTTAATGCTCCCAAAGCAGCAGGATCTCATTTAATGTGGAAAATAAAAGATTACCCATAAAAAATGTATCTGCAAGTTTAAATTTCTCAGATTCAATAATTATTCAATAATTTCATTATTAGATTCATCTGTAATAGATGACTAGTTCAACTACAAGAGGCAGTCATACTAGATAAATATCAGCTGTATATAAGATACATAAACACTGCACTAATGACACTCGGACCCATTGTCATATATTCCTGAGGTAGCCCAAGGAATAACTGCTATAACATGACAATTAAGGGCATCTGGCTCACCTGAAGGCATAAAGCATTCAGATTAAATGCAAGATAAATTGCTGCATTGCAACATTTGCAACATGCACCTTGATGATGTCATGATGTGGACTAGTGGATGCATTTAGAGAAACTACAAATGATTAGTTGCCACAGTGTCTCAAGAGTTGACTACTGAGAAAATCTCTTCCTGCATCTCTTTCAAGAGTACATTTAAGCATCAGTGTGTCTGGAGATATGTTTGAATGGGTCTGTGTTGCTCACCAAGTGACAGTTGTCCTATCTGGAGAAACAGAAGCATATCCTAAGGCCCTTGCGTCCGAAGGTCTTGCCACTCCAGGATTTCATCTTGTGCACTTCAAACACCTGTCAAGAAAGTGCAGAAGAGAATCAACTTGATCAACATTTCTTTGCATCATCCTAAAAGATGGAGAGTACAAAAAGAAAGTGCATGATAATAAGGGCCCCCTTCCATCTCTCCCTCCTCTATCGGCTTATGCTAAACCAAACCCCCTTCATTGCCTACAGTTGCAAACTACCAGCTTTCCGCCTTCTGGCCCCTTAAAATGGGTCAACACTTTCCCAAGTGAATTACTGGCGGTGGATCCCTTTTCATACTACAAGAAGAAATTTCCTCCCCCACTTCCATGAAAAATTACTTCACAACTAACAACTCATTAGCCTCTCCCCCACATCCCTATGGGACAAGACATCATTGCTCAGAAACTTACATCACAATTAGAGTAAGGAGTCAGAAGCCTATAGAATGAAGGAATCAAAAGTCAATGAAGTCAATCAACACTTCTTAGCTGCATTTTTTTTCCACTTCAGTTGCTGTAAGAACTTCAACATATGACAACTTCAAGAATCTTAAATTGCCACCAAGATACCACAATTAACTTTTCCCAGATATCAGTCCATATTGAAAAGAGAGAAGGGGAAAGAAGCGCTTTTGCATTATTACCAGATTACCAATGATGTGACTCCAATTGTGTTGAGAGGCTACAAGAGAACGTGAGTGCCATCAAGTGGGGATTTTCAGTACTGCATAGGGATCACCCTATGTGGCATGCAAGGGGGAAGAGCCAGCTAAGTCACAGGAAGTGAGCTGTTGATCATATCAAGTAGGGGGCCACAAGCCTTAAATCACACTCAGCCATTTCCTCCAATCCCCTATTTCTGGGCCAGCCAGGGGACTGAAATTAATTAAATCCTCCAGGAAGTGGCCAATTGGCTTATCAGATATTCCAGCAGTCAGATTACCACCTCCACCATGGATCAGCCTGTAAAGCAATGGTCCCCCTCTGGTCCCCTATATTGGTACTTTTCAGGATAAATATGTCACTTCAAATGTATAAGAATAAGAAAAGCAATGCAATGATGCGTCAGACAAGGAACAGGATGTACTTACACGCTGAAATGATGATTGATATTACATGTGAAGTTGAGGAAGGAAAACTAAAGAATGGAAGGAGAACTAAAGAAGTCCTCATCATAATCATGTTTAAATTATCAACCTTCTCTTCTATTGTTGATTGTAAATAATAAATTCCATAAAGAATCCTCCAGAGCAAGCCTTATGATGGAGAATTCCTGGTGGATTTGGCAAAAGTTACATAATTTGTCAAGGCAATCAGGATTGATGACTTAGATTGAGCTTACAATGGGATTTCTCACTTGAAAAACAAGCCTGGGACCATCTTCAATGAAATTTGCAGAGAAGTTCACAAGGAGAAATCACTGAAAAATACAAGAACAAGAATCTTCAAAGCAGATTCATTTAAATTCATTTCTCAGGGGACATTTAATTCTGATGAGATGAGCTCATTCTTCATCCTTGCACATGACTAACCTGTAGGTTAACAAATAGGTTAACAAATGCAATATAACAACTAGTGGAATCATCTTCAAAATAATATTCCGGAGTATTAATTCACATGAAACAAATAATTCCCTAAGCTGTACCCTTCCCTAGTGCCTACAAAATCTAGCATTAAAAAAACAGAGGATTTGAGAATGCCTCATGATATTATACCATCATTTCAACACCACGTACAAATACGAGAAAGTCACCCACATCATATGAACCTCATGGATGCTTCATTCGTTTACACATCACCACCACTGCTAGATATTTCTGCCAAATATAAGCCACACCCTCTCGACAGGCCAGAAAGCAACACTAAAAATATATTGATATATTGATAAAAATATATTGAACAATCAATCATCAACTGGTTCAACAACTCAACCAGAGATAATTTGGTTTTCTGTGGATGGGTGGGATCAATATCAAATCCATCAATTTGGAAACACTGCTTTAAGAAAATAAAAGGAGGGGTAGGGTAGTAGCTTCTGAACTCTACTGTCACAATGCTTTCTTCTGGAAGTATTACATTCATTGATACACATTCATCCAAAGTGGAGCAACTTTCACTACTGGTCAACAGTTCTCGCCAGCAATGATCACTGTTTTAAACCACTAACTAAAAGTCACATAGGAACCATTTCTAGTTCTCAGTGAATCTTTCATAGAACCATTTTCATGAAACCAAGCTAATATGTGCTTAAACTGTTTCATTCCTGGAACTACCAGGATATCATGGCTCTGACAGGGAATTTAACAAACATGATGATCCAGGAAATTCTCACAGCTGCTTTAATGAGGGACAAATGAGCAAGGACAGTGAGCAATGGTTTCAGGGAGCACAAGACTCATATTAAACCCCTTCCTAAATAGTAATAACTAATCAAGCGGTTCTTCACCAAAATATCAAATGAATGGGAACTTAACATAAGGAGGGCAATGTTGACTTAAAGAACTAAGCAATAGGTAACTAGGATGTGCTATACATAAATTTAAAAAAAAACACAAACTCAAAAAAAAATAGAAATAATATTTAGTCTTTAGGAGGAGTAGGCCTACCCTAAAATTAAGGAACACTCAATCTCGACACATAGTATCCCAATGGGTGCTATCACCTCTTGATACCACTAAACAACCTTGAACCTTGAACTTTAACTGTGTTTGCTCAAGTACTTGAAACTGCTTTGAAGGCATGCATCCATCTACAAGAAGTCCCATCCAGAATTTTTTACAATATAAGCAACAATTGTTTTTTTTTTTGGTTTCTCATATGGCTTAGCTTTCCAGCCACTGGCATGCTGTCATGTTTGCATCCACACCTGAATTGGTAGTACCCTGGACATTTGGCAACCTCACACTAGCAAAAAGACCACTTAAGATGTCCATTTTGATCAATATCACAACAAAGGGATGATCAAAGGTCAGTTTTGGTAGGGATTTATTCCTGCAAGGACAACATGAACACTAAGAATTTATTCAGATTTCATCTCTATTTTCTTAAATATCCCATTTGATTCCTGAGTTGACAATATACATTCCTGATAAAAATTGGTGAAAGATACCATAAAAAAATCCAGATACACTACCTACCAATTTACTTACTAATCAATCTCTGGTTGAGTTAGAGACTGGAAGTAAACCAAGAAAATTCATCATTTTGAGAAAGCTAAGTACAATAAAGGCAATATAAGACCAAATGCTCCTCCTGTTCTGGTTCCTTGCAGTTGACTGCAACTTCTAGAACTAGAGGTGATTGTATGCTTGAAGCAGAAGTATTACAAGTGTCTTGTTCACTTTTTCCAGCATCAGTTCCACATCAAAGGATTGGACAACTTCAAAGAGCATGGTACAACATTATGGAATGGGCTTCATGATTTGCAAAAAATTGTCACATCATGGAATGATACCAGAAAAACTATTTCTATCCCTATAACAATACGATAACTATGTGTAGCTTCTCTTTTATTTTATCTTAATATATACTGTATACAGGGGGTCCCATATGAAGTATCAGGATCTTAATTCTGTATTACCAGAAAACAAAGTAAAGGCGAATGAAGGTCATATGCTGGCAACACTCCTGAGTGCCAGGAGCTACATTACACAATATTACAGGGGATATGCATGAGTTTTACACATGACAAATAATGTCTTACTGCATTCCACCTCATAGGCAACACTTGCGTTCATGGATCACAGCTACCTCCAGCAAGTGAGGAAGAAATGAAAGTAGCAAAGGACCCAACTGTGCTGAAGTCACATGATATGACTGTGGGACAACCAAACCTCTTCTGCACCTTCCAAAACAATGGAAACCAGGAATTGCTGCATAAAATATGAGGGATAGAGAGTTTTTATACTAAATGACTGACTGCATCAAATCAGCTAAAGTGTACTAAAGATCACATGCAGACATAATGAGTGGCAAGTTTAGCTGCCACAATCAATCCACATGTCCAATTAAGATGGCCTTCCTGAGCAGAAAAGTGTGACTTTTATTCCTATACCTTGATTTCCTATTAATTAGCTCTTGATTACTGCTGCTCATTAATGACTCTTTGGCTCCTTCAGAGTATGAATGGAAAAATACAAACATGCTTGAACGAAGCCATAAAATTAATAGACCTTTATATTGAGACATAAGACATACCACCTCCCCAAAATAAGGAAATAACCCCAGGAGCTTCATCAACTTTGTCACATATGAGATTTGACTACAGGAGATGAAACAGGTTACTTGTAAAACTCTAATACAAAACTAAATATGTATATATATAAGTAATTCATGAAATTCACACTATCAATTTTTATCACTAATATATAAGGTCTACTGGAAAGTTCTGTCTGTTTCTGGCACCTCTTAATTCAAGCAGCAGGCAGGGATGATATAAAGGGTCTGTAACCCCTACTTGATAATAGTTTTTTTCTACTGTACTTGCACTGTCATATACACAAGTGAGTCCATTTTATCATTGGTTGTTCAACAACAACAGTGCCAAAAACATGTCTGTTGACAAAGTTCATTTGCGTCATTGCATTCTTTATGAGTATCAACAAGGGAAAAATGTTGCTGAAGCCAGTAGAAACTAATTTATTTATGTAACTTATGAAACTCATGTAACATTTTATAGAAGATGGATTGAAAAGCTACCTTTAAGATGGCAAGAGGTTGTTAATAACCAGGGTAATTATGTTGTTCAATAAGTTCTAATGAACTCTTGAAAAAGTGATTGTGTTCTATTATTCAAAAAACGGACAGAACTTTCCAGTAGACCTTATAATTTTGTGCACCACACTGGAGAATACTGTTTTATACTGTACTGACTCAAAGCTGAGTCCTCAGGAGGCAAAAAGCAGGCCTACTTGTGCACTGCAGCCTTCAGGGAGGTGCTCCTCATAAAAACTCTCTCCTCCTTCCATAAGAATTCATCTGCAATGCATAAATGATAGCATGAAACATCAGAATGAAATTAAATCACTCATGTAGAATACCATCAACTGCCTTGTAGCCTACATTTAAAAATAAAAAATCAAACATCAAAAGTTGAGAAGTAGTCCAATGAGGAAGATGTGGCCTGCCAAATTGGTAGTTTGGGGATGACTGAAGACTGAAGATTGAACCTTAGCATGCACAGAATGTGTTGATTTTGATTTACTTCACAGTTATTGAAAAGACCACTTTGAAAGCAATTGCAATCAAGTTTGCAGTGTCACCATTCATGCAGGCATTATGAAGGAGGAGGGCAATTCTCATCTCATTCCACAAACACAAATATGGTTTCTAATGAATACAGGAACCTTTTCTGGTGTCTTTACCTTAAATGTTGCTATGATTTCTGCTCAGAACAGCAGCAGATTTCAGTGATAAACACACTGAAGGAATGTTGTTGAGAAAGCCTTTGCAACACCTCATGGTCGGTTGGTTGGGCCCATTCGCATCTTCTGGTTAGTAGGCTTATGACTCCTTTGTCCCATTGCACTGACTATTCCTTTGGGGAAAGAAGAAGAAAAAGTACATTAGGTTAACCAGGCAGTTGTGGAATTTCTGACAGTTCAATATGATAGGATATAGCAATGGCACACACATATATAGCAGCACATCTTCACCTTCAGGCTTCCATTTACTCTCTTAAGACAATACATCTCTCTCACTCAAAGCATCATCCTTCATTAAAGTGCAACTCCCAATGATATCATTTTTTGAAAAGATGGAAGCTGAACAAAAGAATCTTCAGATACTGTAGTTCTACAACTAAAAATTGCAGAGGCAACAGCATTTTGCTTGCAAATCTGAGCATCCTGGACATGCAAGACAAGGAGTAGTGGTCCCAGTAGCTATGCATGTGGATTGGAGAACATTTTCCTTCAAAGCCTTTGCTTCTGGGGCTTTGGTTTACTTCCATGGCTTCAATCCATAAGCATAGAATGGATGTAAAATGTGGGTGGGTGGGGGGGGGGCATGGGAACTCAAGATACTGGTATCAAGCATTTCATAGATCTTTTCCTTCTTTCACTTTAGCTTCTTTTCTTGAAAAGGGGGGAAGAGCACATGCCTCCCTGCCCCCCTCCCATCTCCAATACTACATCACTGCTTCAATCGGCAGGATGAGCTCCAACAGGTCCACAGGTGAGACATCCACCTCCTCCACATTAATGAAGTCTGTGTGGAACCTCAATTGAACATCCAACCTGAAAAGTAAGTCATGAGGCTGAGATAACAATCATGCATTTACACTCTCTTGCAATACCTCAATTCAGTAAAAGAGAGCCAACTTTTGGTCTGCCAGAGTGAGTTGAGGATGTGGAAAGTCCCTATATGGTGGGAATTTCACTTCTGATTGTCCTTGTGCCGCTTGCCTTCATCTAAATCTGCAAAGATTCACCAATATGATTAAACCAGAAGTGGAAGGCTGTGTGAGGTTATTTCTGAATGGGATCATCCATATCCACTTCTTGGTAAATGCCTTTGGGAAGTCACCTTTCCCAACAACAACTACAATAAAACCCTGTCGTGATGAAATGAGATACACACAAATTTAATGTCATCAAAAAATGATTTTGTGTCCTTAGCTGTAAGCCCATAACAAGAATTTTAGGAAAACCCATTGATAATGCATATTGCATTAAAAAGGGCAGTTTATATTAACTAATTTTCTTGGAAATTTTCCTTTTTCTCCCCTAATAAAAAAAAGATTTCTTAATACAAGAATTATTCCATAGCACAAAACAGGAAATGTTGAACTCACAGTTTTGAGAGCATTGGCATCCACATGGAAGAAGGTAGAGGAAAGCATAAGAAAAGCTAACAACCAGCACAAGTAAAACTAATGTTTAAGGCAATGGAAGAAAGGCACACAAATCCCTTCCCTTTCGCTGAAGCTTCTTTTTCCAACCCTCTCTTGCTCACATTTCCTCTTTAGGCCTACTGGGCACGTTTGTATGAGTCTCCCTCATCTCTCATTCCCAGCCAGCAGAACCAAAATCTCCATTACTGCTGCTGAAATGCTTATTCCTGCCTCTCTTTATTATTTTAAGACTATTATGCCCTCATAAATGATGGTACTCCCAAGGCCTGGAGAGGTAAGATAAAGAAAGCATCAATGTAATCAAAATAGACCCAATCTATTTCTACCTTAGGCATGCCCAATGCCCGGCTGATCAAAAACAGTGACAAGACAATTACCACATGCTTGCACTAGGGACTGGTGGCTCAAATTTGAATAACCAGCCAGGATTAAGTGATGATCAGACAATAGCTTTGATGGAAGGGATTACTTCAACTTCAAGATGCCTAAAATGAATACCAATCCCATGTAAGACGTAAATATTCAGCTTTCACATAAAATGACATTGCACATCAATGTCTATAAGACAAAGAAATTCCTGTAATTCAGCTACATATTAAGCTTTTTAACAGCATTGTTGGTGTCAAAATGCATTGCCATTAGTCAGTAAGCTGGAGAGGCATACAAACATCATGAAACTATTTCTACAAATGCTCCATTTAGAGAGCAGATGCTTCAAGAGCTTCAAATGTAGCCTCCATAGTTGCCGCCTTTGATACATCATAGAATTTGGCAAGGAATGCTCTGTGGTTGATTCAATAGCATACCTTTGCACCTAGAGGTGCAAGTTTCATGATTTCATGATTGGGAAAATATTTTCATGCCAGTTTCATGATTGGGAAAATATTTATTAGAAAATTTTCTTACATTGGAATGTGTAAAGGCATCATAACTTTTATATACTGCATTTCATTAATCACATCAGAAATTAGTGGAGGAAGACTTCATCTTTAAAACCTGGTTGATAAGGCACTCAAGCTTAACCATCAGACCCACAATTGCTTAATAGGCAAAAAGCCTCAAAACTTAGGTACTATTCACTTCTGGCAACTCGAGGCAATTACTAATAAGCAGGTTCTTTGTTCAGGTTAGGGTTGCCCCCTGTTCATAATTAATACGGACAGCAGATATTTCAGATGCAATGTCCATACTGCACACTTGTCCTAACATTACACTAAATTTGTCCATACTTCAAACTTGTTTCAGATTTTTTCAGCTTATAAAGTTCAATAGCAGCTAAAAGCACAATTTTCTGCAAATCTAAAACAATAGGTCATACTCTTATAGTATCAGTTGAAGCCATGGCTATAGGTAACATACAGATGCACAGTAGAGCCACTTATGCCTGTATACTTAGAATATTTCGCATATTTTCATATTTTGCTAAATTCAAAGGTGATCACTCTAGTTCAGTGCATCTCTGGGCATGAAGAGTACTAATGCCATCATAATGAGCTTGAACTTGACCAAGTGGTAGAAAGATATACCTGACTCCCTTCAGATTTCTTCAAAATATAGCAGAATTCACATCAGACTTCATGGCATTACTGGCAATTAGCCTAGGCCTATGATTTTCAACTCAGAAGAGGGAAACTTAACCCATCCCCATCTGCTTACCTACATGCATGAGGCCAAAAAAGACACTTTCATCAAATCAAATGGATCATTCAATGATTCCAAAGGCATATTAAGAGCCCACAATGCCGCCACCCAAATGCTAGAATGGCAGACCGATAAACGACAGGGAAGGAATTCTGGCCCCACTGAGATTTCAGATGATGGAGTTGCTCAGCAACAGCACGTTTGAATGTATAAGGATTGCAGAGTAGAACGTAATGAAAACAGATTGCCCATGAGAATTGGCTTCGAAAGGGCATCCCCGAACACGATTATTATTATTTTATTTTTATTATTATAAAACATTTGACATGTCCGCACACACACGCTTAAGTTAGGCCTCAGATTATCCTTAACGTTAGCGCCTAAACCCATTTGAAGAGCTCAGCGCTGGATTAAGCCATGGAACATGATTCGCTGAAGCCTGAAATATGCAAAGTTGTTGTGCTTGATGTTCGAATTGCGTTCATTAAATTAAGCTCGAAGATACATCTCGCAATAGCCCGGCCATCGAGTCTCTTTCCCGCTCCTCGCCATCCATCCTCCAGGCGCCGCGGGAACCGACCAATCGGCAGTCGCGGAGGAGGAGCGCGTGCGAGTGGGTGTTTTGCGCCGAGTGGTCTCATCCTGGAATCTCTGTGAGTTTCCGATTTCGGATTCGCTTTAGCTGTTTATGATTTTGCTTTGTTTTTTTTTGCTCTTGCGTCGTATCTCACACGTGTGAGCGTCGGGATTGGGGTTGACACCTTTGAATTTAACAAGATATGGACAAATATTCGAAGTTATACCCACAGTCCCCTTAAGCCGAGGCGCCAATCGAAATAACGATATTAGCTGCTATTAAACTTCATTACGTAAAAATATCTTGGCAAGTTTTAAATATGAACAAAACAGTGCCCACGATAGGACCAGCTTGCAGTATGGACATTACATCTGAAATATGTACCGTCGCACAAATTATGAACGGGTAGCAACCCGAATTTTGATATCCAGTCAATAGATACTAGTCGGCAGCGCCGTGTAAATGCTCAGGAATCCTCGTAGGATTTCCCAGTCAAGTTTGATAAGTGAAGTCTACGAAGTCGATAAACACAACCACGACGTTACCCTTAAAAGCATTCCCTCCAGCGACTCGGAACTCGGAACTTGGAAGGGGGGGGGGGGGGGGGGGGGGGCGCCCCCANGGGGGGGGGGGGGGGGGGGGGGGGGGGGGGGGGGGGGGGGGAGCGCCTCGAATCCTGCAAGGCGAGTCGACCCGCTGAACCCCCTCGAGCGTCTTCCCTGTCCGCATCCCAGGCTGCGCGTCTCCGCCTCTATGCCGTTTCGAGGGAGGGAAGGGTTGAGCGTGGGTGGAGATGCAATGAACAGGATGAGTTGGACGTGGATAGAGGTGCAATGAACAAGGTGGGTTTGATGTGGGTGGAAGTGCGACCAGCAAGGCGTGTAGTTCTCTATGCCTGTCGCTCGGCAATAAGAATGGCTTTCATAGTCGACAGGTGGTTGTGGTCGATCTGGTGCGACTGGGACGACTCGATTTGATGCGCGTCGGTGACGTGGGAAACGCAGAAACTCGCGATTACGGTATAGAATTTTTTCACTAGACAATCAAGCAAATTCGATCGCTAAAATATTCCCCCGACACTGGGGAATCCGGTCAGACTTTTTTCTCTTTTTTCCCAATCCCGAGAAAAGGACACGCATAAGGTATAACTTAACAGATTTCATTGCCTGTGAATGGTTGCAGAACAGGAAACATTCACGAGAGAAGTCTTCACAGTTTCTTTTACAGCGAAGAGCAAGAAGCATTTCTCCATTCAAAGCATTGCTTTTCTTCTATCTCCTGAGATGGCGCAGTTGATGGAGTGGTGCCCGTGGTTCCCCTGGCTAAGAAGAGATGCGTCTGGTCGGCAGAGCAGTTCTCAATCTGGGGCACTGTTGGCTCGGGGAACACTGGAGGACGCGTTCCCTCATCACGAACAGGTAAATGTCCGACTCACACTTTCTTCACTTGCATGGTTTGGGGGGAGAAGTGGCCCGAAAGTCAACTGGTTGCATCATCCGTCACGTCCTATTCGCATGAATAAATATTTCCTATTTCATGCGATTCTTGGCTTTACCTGGATCGAGATGGAATTTCAGACTATACCTCGTACGTACGGAACGCGCACAAAGATGCGATTCCCTATCTTCTTTCTTCTCCTTCGGTTCGATGAAAGGCTAGCCATAGGATGGTTAGGAGGGAAATCGTAGCATAAAAACCGCAGACATCCTAGAAACTGGCCCTGGATGAAAAAAAAAAACAAACCTGTTGGCATAAAGGAAATGACGAGATTGCTCGCATTGAGATGTAGCTGGCTTCCCCTTCTCTCCACAGCAGGGCAGCATTAAACGCTGATGTGCGGCATCACATGCAGGCGCACATAAGCCAGAGGAGAGTATTTTTAAACAAATATTTTGATCACCTTATGATCCCCGTCCGGGAATCTTGCCGCCGCTTTTCTGTAAGTTCGGCTGGGATTGCTGCAGTGGGTTCTGCCTCCCACGATTGTCCCCATCAGAGGCATTTCATTTCCTTGCGATATGAGAACCCCATTGTGTATGAAAGGTCATCTGATCTGCTTCTTTTCCCTTTCTGGAAATGCTCGTTCGGCAAGAACCTTTTTCAGGTGATTTCGCTCATCGCACTCGGGTCTTCATCCCTCGATGAAGGGCAGACGTAGCCTCTATAAACGGTTAGACGAAAGAGCCTCACCTGGGTGAGGCTCTCCTCGAACCAACCTCATTCATCGACCTCAACCCCATCAACCTCAATCACCAGGGATCTCATTCAATCTCTAAAGAAATGCTCTGAGGGGTTTTCCAGTGTTTTTCTCAACATCGTCTGAGAAAAGATTGGATATCGCATGAAAAGTATTGGAACCTCTTGGGCAAATACTATCTGATACCGTTCAAATCTTGGTTATTTTATGGCTCACTACTAATGCAGGAAATTTTTGAGGCGCAAAAATCCCCTTCATACTCGCACGCTCCATTTATCCCCGAAATGAGCACATCTCAGCGCAAGCTCAATGTGAAAATGTAATTGAATGCAGCTGAAGGGTATTCGGGCAATTGCATTAACTGATTGGATAGTAAGTACTTCACTCATGGAGTTCTCTTTTTAAAAAAATCACTTGTTCAGGGAAATGCAAGGGTTCGATTCATGGCATGCTAACGTGATACATGATACGCTGACATATTACATGATAGGATCCTGATACGATGCTTATGAGATTCGAAGGGAGACACGAATCGGTGACGATTCCTAACACTCACAAGAAGAGTAGTCTGATCCTCGTAAGATCTTTAGCGAATAAATGATTTTCAGCCGAATGATTTATGCCGAGTTTTCCATATTGGGGGCAGTTCCGTAGTTCCTATGGCCCTTCACCCCCATCCACCCTACCACCTACTATCACTCTCTCGCTTTTTTTCATATTTTCGTACGGAGTGAAAACTCGGATATCCATTTCACAGGCCCCCCCAAAAATCATAGATGTTTTTATTTTATATAAACAGAATGTGAACCTGGTCATAGAGCTGGCGGTTGTCCCCCCACCCCTCTGGATCCGCCACAGCGTGAAATGCAGATGCAAATGGACGATACGGTTCCTGTTTGGAATGGGACCGTGGAAAGGCAGAGTTGTACGATGTTTTCATTTCGGAAAAGAGAATGGCATGGACGGTGAGCGTGGAAAGCAGGCACGCTCTTCGCTTCCCCAGTGAAAAGAGAGAGGCTAAAGGTGGAGGAGTTGAGCCGGAGGCAGCACTTCCAGAGAAGAGCTCAGAGATACCCAGTCCGTTGTGCTGTTCGTCACCGATTTCCTCAACCTTCAGCAGATCAAATGTTACTAGCGGACTGCGGCCGCTACGCTGGCCGTCTAATGGGCGGATACATGGAAATGTTTACATAAATAAATGAAGCAGTTCGATTCGAACCAAACAGAAAACAATTTTGAACAAACCTCGAGAAGTTCGAAAGTGTTGCCGCCCAGCTAATTTTATTATCATCGAGACCTCACCTCAAATAAATCACGAATGAAGGAATTAATCATGTTTTGGAAAAGATCATGTTAAATTCGCCTTTCAAATGGAAAGGCCTTTAATTGACCCCTGAAAATGGAATGAAATTGAAATTGAAATTACGTATCAGGAAAAGAAAAACCGTCGACAAAAAATGCGGGCACTTTTTACTTGATAGAGAAATATCTCTTCTTTCGAATGGTGTACATCACGTCTTCATCAAACTCAGCGTTACGAAGTAATACATTTTAAAAAGGTGGGAAAGACTCGTTTTATTTCCAAGCCTAGGGCCTAGAATGGCATAGCCTTGTAGGCCTTGCGTGTTAGGCTGCATATGAATGACTACCACTCATGGACGTAGCCAGGAATTATTTTCGGGGTGTGTCTTTGTGACGCTCTTACAGGCTTGTGAGAGGTGAGATGATGAAGTGGCTGAGGAAAACTTCGAAAGCCCTTATGAGCAGGGCCGGATTAAGGAAGGGGGAGCAAAGGGAGCTGTTGCCCTGGGGCCCCACTCTTCCAGCCCCCCCCCCCCCCCGAAGGAAATTAAAAAGTTAAATATTTGCCTTAAGTAGTGGAGAGAAGGGGGGGGGGGGTGTAGCCTCAAGAATCCACTTGTGCCGAGCCTAGCAACATCTTAATCTGACCCAGCTTTGGAGATTTCAATCCAACCCACCTCATAATCCAAAATAGCCCCTTCTCTCTTCCCAAAATTTTAAATTTTCTTGCTTGAAAAGAGATATGGGTCAAGGACTGACCTTGAATTAGTAATAATTTAGTGGGTGAAAGCTACTCCTGAATCATGGTTTGCTACTGGAACTCAAGAAACTGGTAGAGCAATTGAAGCAAAGTGACTATTGGTTAAGACTATTGACAGACTATTGGTTAAGAGTCATTTATATTCAGGTGGAGTAGGAGTGCAAGTCGAAATTTAAGTTGTATATGTGGAACTTTTCACACCCTCCCCTACACTCCTTGTTATTTCACAACTGAGTATTTGTGAATACTCCTTTGTGAACGAGTTTTTGATTCATAGAAACATTTCCTGGGAGATCTTCGACGACCGTTCCTTTTTTGCATCATCTGAGAGAAAATAATTTTTACGTACTCTCTTCAGCTTCTGATGAAGGATTTCTTCCTCTAAGCAATGAGCATTCATGGTCATCCGGTACGATGATTTTATGTCATTGTTTCCATTCTCAAGAGGTTAGGAGACCTGCTGGTCCTCCATTAGTTGAAATTAGGGCTGGACCAGTGGCCACATTTGGTCGGTGGACCGATTTTTTCCTCAACCATTGGCCGGTGTCGGTGCCGATGTCAATTGTTGCCAGTAGAAGAAATCGCCCATAAATTCAAGTAAATTCAACCCGAGTGGTAGGGGTGGGGTGACAGACAGCATACGATCTCCAGCACTGACGTCAAGGGTCCACTCAATATCCCGCGTCTTCTCTCAGGCTTCTCCTCCCTATCCTCCAATTCACTTCCTTGTTCGACTCACTCACTTGACGTTGATGTTTTTTTTTAATTTCATAAGAAAGAACATAAGAAAACCTTCAAAATGAGTTAAACATCTTCGAAATAGCCCCCATTGGCAGCAATAACTTTTCTGAAGCGTTTTGGAAAATTGTCCACAGTTTCTCGCAGCTGTTTCACAGGGATTTCGTCCCATGCTTTCAGCAAAGTTGACTTGAGGCTGTCCAAATTTTTCGGCTGAGTAGCACAGACCTTTGCCTCCAAAAAGGACCAGATACTATAGTCCATCGGATTTAAATCAGGGAGCAGGAGGGCCAAGCTTCTGGACCAATAAAATCTGGCAACTCGTGCACGCACCACTCTTTTGTTGACCGGCTGGTGTGAGCTGGGGCATTGTCTTGTTGAAATGTCCAGGAAGAATCTCCAAAATGATCCCTTGCCCAAGGATAGACAACCTCCTTCAGAACTTTATTTTGATAGTAATTGGCATCGATTTTGATGTTAGGGGCCACAAAATGCAAGGGTGTTTTACCGTCGGCTGTAATGCCACCCCAGACCATGACAGGCTGGGGTTTTTGCATTCTTTGCACAAACCGAGATTCTGACAAGACTCTGGACCCTTTTCTGGTCCAGACACGATCATTTTGGGGATTAAACGCTTGCTGAACTGCAAAAACTTTTTCGTCTGAGAACACGATCCGACGGTGTGAGTTTCGCTTGAATCTCGCCAGTAGTTTCCTTGATTTTTGCTTCCGCAATTCCTTGTTCTTCTTCGGAAGCACCTGAACTACTCTTTTTTTTAAAGGGAAAATGCCCAACTTCTTTCTAAGATAGGAGCGCAGAGTTTCGCGCTTGATCTTCAAGTGCTTTGAAAGACTTCCGCACTTCCGTTCCGGGTTTCGATCGAGAAGCTGTTTGACACGCTTTCGAAGAGCAGGATCCTTGAAGACATTGGGACGGCCACTTCTGGGTCGATTCTGAGTTTTATCAATTTCCTTATAGCTGGCAATGGCTTTGTACACAGTGGATCGTGGCAGTTTCAGCTCCTTGATGATCTTTGCAGGTGAATGACCTTGCTGAAACATGTAAATCACAGCTTCTCGGCTGGGTTTCGATGCCATATCTGCACCGGGAAGAGTCATATTTGCGATGCAAAAAGATTAAGCCTGGAGCTAGACTCGTGGAGGAAATGAAGCCTCACACTTGAAAAAAATCTAAAAAATTTTACAAGTCTCCGAACTTTCCGGTCACCCTGTATACTGTAGATATACAGTATTGGAAGGTGGTGTAAAATGGGATACTCGGGTAAAGTGGGACACTGAGAAATTAGAGACTGCATTACTGCCATCTATCGGCAGTGATAGTATGAGTAGCCGGTATAGTCACAGACCATTTGCATATGACGGCCTTCATTGGAAGCGAAAAGGCCAGTGGATCATGGGATAAAAACTTTTTTTGGAGGGTCCTCTGTATAAATAATGGTCAACTAATGTAACCCGTAACCGTTGTAACCGTTGCACCCGACGGCAGAAACATTTCTCGATGGAATTTGTTTGGTCAGACTTGCGGCTTCAATCCCCTGATGACGCGGGCTGCCTGTTTTTTTGGCGAATTTTATAAATAGTTCTATGGATGAGCGTATGCGATTGTCGAAATATTCTGACCTCTCCGTTAATCCCACGCTCGCAGGAATTCGGGATGAATCCCTGTCTTCAAAAGTCATGTTTATGCGTTTGGTTAACACATGACCCTGAAACTACACTCTTTGAAAAAGGGGAGCGATTTTTCTCAAAAAGGAGAGTAAAATAGCTAACTCCAGTTTCACCCCCCTTTCACTCTGGGAAAGGAGCGATAAATGAGGTAGTGGTTCCTCATTTTAACGAGACCTCCTCCGTGAGTAAAAACGCTCCCATCAGAAAGTGATAGAGATGTCCTCCAAATACGAAAATTCTCATTTATAATGCGCGTCGTTTTCGCTGTCGTACAGGCGATGACCTACCTCTGACAGTACTGATTGCAGCACAGGTCAGAAGGTGGATCACCCCTTTTAGGTTCCGTGGATTATCCGGGATATCAGTCCCTTATTACCTCAATTAATTGAGATACATGATTAAATGAAGTACACGGACACTATTCATTCTAGATCTCCTATGCGGATAAAACCAAATGCGTTCCGAAAGGGTTCTCAATAGGAATATGGGCTTGTTTATGGCCTGGACTCCATGAATATGTCTTGAATATGTGGATAACAAATGATGAAGTGTCCGTGTTTATTGATTCCTACAATGAGACTAGGCGAGACATATGGCAAGGTACTAAAGAATTCCGCGAGGGACGATTCCAGGGAAAGAGGGAAGGGAACTTTTGTGTACTGTGCGAAAAGCGAGACCCTTACCTCCGTCTAGTGGCCTGGCAAAGAACTTGAAGGTGTTCACTTCAATACGAGCGATGAGGGAGCATTTGGTGAGTAATAAGAGAGTAAATTCGAAAAGCTCACGGTGTGCTCACTTTTTACTCCCCAAACGCTCAGAATTTTCTAAGAGTGTAACTTGAGCCCTGAGCAACTAGAGTGAAATCAGCATGGACACGGAAGCCAATCTGTTCCAAGCTATCCAACGACCCTTTTAGAATGCATATGAAAATCGCTTTCTGCTTTATTCGCGGTTTGCAGGCAGTGTTGTCCAATTTGTCATTCGACCGATTATATCATTCAGATCGTAGTTTCTCCCGAACCAACGAACCGATTGGGCTGAAATTTTCCGTAATTCCCATTCTCATAAGTCTTTGCGAGTGTGCCGAATTTCATAAAAGTGCGCGAGAAAAATCGGTAAAACGATCGAACTCTGTCTCCTCGGTCAGAAATGGGACGCAATCTGGGCGGCGGCAGAGGGATGCGGCCTGCCGTGGATGGCCAGCGGCGCCCCGGGGATGGCCCTGGACCTCGAGCATTACATCTGCGGCATGCTTCAGCGGCTCTCTTTCTTCAACGACACGCGCGCCGGTAAACTCAAAATTCATTTCTCCACATTTCCGTGCGTCTATTTCTTTCCGTAAGGGAAAAAAATGCCTTTTTAGTTAAAGCGCATTTGAGTCCGAACTCTGAGTTTTTTTTTCATCAGGCCAAGCTACAATTATGAACGGAAAAAGCAAAAAATACGCCATGAAATCAACCGGCCCTTTGGAACTATTTTTTCATTCCACTTGTTTTTGCCCCTGGCACGAAAGCCAGGTTCTGCAAAAGTTTTTCCTCTTGAATGTTTTCGCTGAGAAGTTTTAGGGGTTTTCAGGTGAAATTTCTTTTTTTTTTAGTCTCAATACCGCCAAGGCCGCCGAAAAGTATGGACAAACAAAACAGTGTAATAGTTTTAGGGATTCCAATATTTTTCTCAGTTCGCCCCAAACTTCGCGATATAAATGAGGAATCCGCGCTGTTCCTCCTGAGAAAATCCGCCGAAGAACAACGGACTCACCCATTAGAAGAGTAGTGCACCCTCAGGTAGTGGAATTCGTCCTCGAGTACCTTGGATGGTGCAACTCCATGGCAACCGTTCCTTTATCGTAATGAAATCACCATATCACCAAATCACCGCACCATCATCGCGAGGGAAATGAGCGGAGCAAATACTCTCAACCGCTTTCTGTACCTTTTCGTCATTTTCCGAAATTTCATGGGCATAATTTATGTTCTGTGAAGAGCAACTATTGGCTATACGTGGAGTATCCCCCTTCTGCCTCCCTTTCGCCCTCCTTCCTCCCCCTTCCTCCCCCTTCCGCCTCCATTCCACCCACCACATGAGTCCATTTTCAGGCGTAATTGAAGGAAGCGTCACGAATATATTCCTCTTAGAATGACTCTTTTTTACGTGTAATCCTTTTCTACTCCGTTTCTATTTGTATTAGGTTGGAAAGAAAGTCTTGCAACACTCTGCGCAAATTTTTCAAAATTTTATAACTTTATTGAAATGCAATTTCAGTCTATAATGCAATGACCATTGTTGTCTATGACATGTTCCGAACGCACGGGTAACTGCTCGATGCCCTTTGCCCAGAACTCTGGCGATTGCGAAGAGAAGAAACGGCCGACATCATTTTCGAGTTGTGCTTGATCGTCTTGTGCCTTGTCCC
>CAJPEV010004419.1:0-22304 GCA_905338385.1 Darwinula stevensoni | reverse complement strand
GGGCCCAGACATTTTGATATCCCTAAGATGTCCCTACTCCTTGTCTCTGGGACATCGCACTTGTCCCAAGGGGATATCTCTGGGATATCTTCGGGATATACCTGTGCTGTGTGGGTTGAATGTGTTCTGTCTTAGTATTTTTTGGTTAAATGATGCTGGTATTAGAAGGTAATTTTGTGGCCTTTAGCCATTTACTATAGTCTCATGTGGTTCCACAAGTATTTTTATAAATCAATTGTTGACAGAGTGAGTTGAAGATGATGGATTCTATCGCCCAAATTATTCAATGTATCAATTTCATATGAGATTATGTGATCCAGACAAAATGGAGTAGGCCTACCATTATATTCCAGAAGTAAACATCAATACATAAGTAGGAAATATGGTTCAAGTCCTGTAATGAGTTACAAAACATTGCAAAATAGATGGGATCTTATTCACATTTGACAAAAATCTGTTAGAAAGAGTCTTGAGACTTTAAAAACATTGGCACTTTTACTTCTACTTACATTTTCAGGCCCACAGCTGGTGGCTGCTGCAGAGAGTAATATTATTTATGTGTATGCATCTAAAGTTTATTAGTTATTTTTGTCAGTTTTCAGTTTGGGGAAATTTACAGAACTATATGAAAAAGGTGTGAAATTGTCAAAATTGTGAGAATTTCAATTACTGAAAGATCTAGGTCCGGTTTTATCTAGAGTACAGGAGCAAACAGAGGAATCAAAACTGACAGGGAGGCTTCTTCCAACAGTGAACTGTTTCCATAAAGAGGAACAGGAGAAACAAGAGAGAACAGGAAAGGACACTTTATTATAGACAGGATATTTTGGTAAACCCAAAAAAAAAAGAAAAAATGCAAATCTAAACGATGAATTCATAGTCTTAGGATTGTCCTGCATATTCAAAGTTTCAACTATCAGCAATAGTTCCATTCCATCATTTATTTCACTCTTGAATCTGAATGTAACTCTACCTGTATTTGAAAGATTTATTTATAGTTTAGGTGGATGACATTAAACCCTGTTAATATCTACTCAAGATGTAATTGTCATGATGAATGAAAATTCATGTTCTACTTGTGTTTATGTGTTTCAGGGGAGATACAGCAGCACTGCTATGCATTGGATCCATGGTTCTTTTGGGATCATGGGTGACTAGTCACTGCAACTGGACTGAACGCACTTTGTATGACAGTCCTATCCCCATCCATTGGCCTTCTTTCACAGAGCTATCTTTCATCATGCTGCGCATGACTATAGGCCTTGGGGTGGCAATCTTTGTCAAAGAAACTACCAAAGCAGTCACCATATCAATCCTTTGTTCAATTTTTCAAGTGGATTTCTCTCTGGATGATGCTTCTGTTCCAACCTTCGAAGACAAACTCATTGAAACTGTTTATAAGTTGGTCAGTTTTGGATCATTAACTTTTGTTCTAGCCATTGCTCCAATTGCCTTCAACTACCTTGGCATCCATCGTCCTCTCTGGATCACAGAGGGGTGAATCTTATTGTATATCACTTGCTCTTCCCTGCTTATTCTTTTTTCCTTTCATTCTTGAGGTCTTTGTCATGGTCCTAAACACCATCTAGTCAAAAAGTTACCTCAGGTGTTGTATGTCACCCACTCTTTTCAGATTGCATTTCCCTCTGAGTTCTGCCTAGGCCTATGGCTTTTGATATCCCATTCAAGTAATTTATTTCTCAACTTTCTCAAATGATTGCTTGTAGTATTTTTTTTTCATTCATCTTAAATGTTGTTGAGAATGAAAAGCATGTGGGTGTTTCAAGTTTATATTCTTGTGGCTTATTTTTATATCCATCTAAACTCATTGTGATGCTAACTTTCTTCCTTGTATTGATTCATTTTGAGCATTAGATGCATTTAAATTTGAAGCATTCAGATAGGTTCCAGGTGGATACCTCCCAGTCCTGGATGAGTTAGATTATCAGAGCTCTATTTTAAACTTCACCTTAACAAACTGACTAGTAGACCCCAATGGGACAGTAATTTTCAATTCAAAATTTTTGGGAATCTCAATGTATCACTAAGTGTTTATAGTGTGATGGTTCATTTAGACATGTTCATATCTGTTGAGATTGAAGCCTGCAGACCTCTACTAACACCTTGCAAAATATTCATGTTAGACATTTTTTCTCTTGATCTCTTTAGTCTGTTCTCACATTTTTTATGCAATGTATACCAATGGAAATAATGGGCATGCCATTCATGCTATTCTGATGATGTCTGCTCAAAATATACTTTGTGCACAAACTGCAAAGCGGGAAATACATTTATTTTGAACTTTTGTGTGTACTATGCCTCTTTTTGATTCAACTAACTGCATCTGGAACATAATCCCTTGGAGGCAGGCCAAAGATTGACATTTTTGAAGCAAAGACAGTGAATAGGAACAAGTCACGGTGAATTGAGACTAGACTGGTAACCAAATTATATACATCAAGTGTGAACAAAGACTGATGTCATCAGTAGAGGTCTCCGCAGACAGGATCACCATCTCTTGGTGTGTCCCCGCATAAGCAGCTGCGGTCTCCCCTTGTGTTTGGGACACATATCTGGTGAGTGTCACACCCTCCATTTCCATATTGACAAGCAGTTGTCACTGGAAAATTTGAAAATGGCATTACTTGCTGATTTCTTACCCAATAATTACCCAATCTTTCTCCTGTTTATCCTCTGTTCACTATCAAGAAAGTTCAAAGAGAGTCTCTTACTTGCAGGACAGGTATCAGGAACAGCAACCAAGTCATAGAAGGCCCCTGCACCACCAAATGGAACTTGCATCTGGATTGGATCCAAGAGGCCAAGCTTTGGTGCTCTCAATATTGCCTTCCTGCAAGAACAGTTTCATCTCAACATTAGCATCAGTACTTTTTACCTTAACTTGTACCAGAGTTGAACCAAGGTTACCTTTTCCAGTCTGTCCAAAAGAAGCTACCCTGCATCTGAGTCAGACCAAAGGGATATGGAGATTCACCTATTAGTCGAGTTCTGCCATCATTCAAATTGTGACATTCTGGAGAGGAATTGTTTTGCTGATACACTGACACAATTTTCACTGTTTTCTGAAAGCTTTGTCAATTATCAAATATTGGACTCACTGATGAGCTGAGTTCCAGCATCAGTCCAGCACAGGTCTTCATACTCATAATCAACAGCCAGAGCATTAGGCAAGGCCAAGTTCTCCCGGACTACTACACTCCGGTCTTCTCCATTCATGGCTGATCTCTCTATTCGAGGGTCTTGTCGATCCCAATCACTCCAGTACACCTGCCTGAGATGAATATTTGTTGCTTTGTCCTATATTTAAAGACACTGACTTCTTATAATTTTGCAGTTAGCCTGTGGAGTACCAGTAAAAGCTTAACACTTTGGTACAGGTCATGTAGAAAGCTGTTATTTATCCAATCGCATATATATCATGGAGAACTGTGCATTATCTCCCTGATGTGTATGTGCTGCTCTGGTGCATTCATGTGCTTGTGTGAAAAAGTACAG
This sequence comes from Darwinula stevensoni, assembly GCA_905338385.1. Taxonomy (NCBI): domain Eukaryota; kingdom Metazoa; phylum Arthropoda; class Ostracoda; order Podocopida; family Darwinulidae; genus Darwinula; species Darwinula stevensoni. The sequence goes on along the minus strand of CAJPEV010004419.1, from coordinate 18,788 downwards.
CTTTTTCATGTAATTTGCTTCATTTTGTAAATTTTTGTAAAATATCTGGGGCAGATAATTATGGTTTTCTACGTGACCCGTACACAAAGTGTTAATTTAAAAACGAAATTGCAATCTTTTGTATTTTTCACTCCCATTATTCAGGCTTCCCTGCAGAAAATTATTGATGTAGGCAGGTGGCACAGCTTTTCAGCCTTGGGGAAGGATTGCATGGAGGAAGATAAGTGGGGTGACTGGGTTTATTCGTGAGAGGGGGATTACAGGTGTAGGCCTAATCCCTGGAAGGGAAAGTATGTTAACCCCACACACTTGCTAGGTTTTCAGGGAACCCTGAATTATTGAAATGTAAATTAAATGTAAATTACTATCAACAATAGCTTTGAGCCTTTCCCTTGAAGTGTTCAAGAAGATAACCTGAATGTGTTCTTGTACAATATATGAAAAAGGAATCTTACCCCCTGCCAGGGTGAAGAGCGATACCTCTTGGGTTCACCAGGTTTTCAGAATGAAGAGTTCTCCTCCTGCCAGATTCAATGCTTGTAAACTCAATTGTATCCTTGGTTGAATCTGTCCAGTATATAAGTTTGGAAAGCCAGTCCACAGCCAATCCTTCAGGTGAACTCAGTCCTGTCCACAGAATGAGGGATTTTTTCCCATAGATGTTTACAGTAAAAGATCGATTTCTATACTGTACACGTGTGTAAAATAATAAATAATACATATAATTATATACATTTTTGGTTTTCATGAAAACTGAAGATGTAATAGGCTAAAACCCTAAGGACTCAGGAAAGCATCTGAGGGGAATTAAAGCAGCATTGAGAATTCAGAAAATGAAAATTTTCCAAACAACTAGGTTGGAACCTTTCACAGGTTCCATTCTAAGCCAGGTGTGGGCAAAGGGAATGTCATGCTGGAAAGACGTCCCCCTTTCCCAGGCAAAAATTCCAGCTGGATCCCATATAAGTTTTGGTTGGAATAAGATGGAACTAGCTGGTCTTCCTAGCCATCTGAGAGGCTTGAGTGGCTCCTGTAACTTTCATGGGTCCCTCAAATAAATTAAGGATGGGCTCAGTTTTTTAACATCTGGAGAAGTTCCCAGACATTTTAACCCTATTTTGTGCACAATGGTTGATTTACAATCTTTTTTTTTATAGTTTTGAATGGCTGTAACTTTGCAAAGCAGACTATTCCATTAGAAGAAACACACAAGTTTGTGAATTCACATTCTTAAAGAATCAGGTACAAAACCATCAATTTCCAGGCTGGAAGAAGTATGAGGGGTGTCCAAGAAGTTTCCACAAACATGTAATAAAAACTAAACCGTTGTTTTCATCGCTACCAAAATCTGTACTCAGAGACATCACGCCTCCCTTAGCCCTCGTAATAATCACTGTTCAAATCTATTCGCTTCTGCCATCTGGAGAGCAACGATAGTAAATGCATTCTATAGAAGCTTGTATTTCTTTAATGGAAATGGAATTTCTTTATGGAAAAGTATGCTTCCTGTTGAAATCCCAACTTTTTCACCTACTTACTTCTGGCAGAATCCTCACTCATCATATTTTGATCATGCTGCATGCTCTTTTCTATAAAGGCCACGTTTTGCACAGACTGAAGACCAAAAGTGATAACAGGGAAGGTATACCCTACACCAAGGCCTGAATCAACTAAATTATCTTTAGGGTGGATCCTCTACGTCCACGCCTTGATGTCTACCTGATGGCGAAATGACACGCATTGCTCATAGTGGCCTTGAAATACGACTATCCTATGCATGTGAACTGAAAAATTTGTTTTTATATACCACCCCTGCTGAACAAGACAATGAGAATGCTGTGAATAAAGAAGAAAATCAAATTCGTATTATTCATATGCTGATATTATTGCTAAACTATGTGGTCATTTCGGTAAGCTCATCCTCATGCTTTTTTTCCCCAACAGGATCACTAGGAAATGTCAAACCTGAATTGATGAGAATCTCAGTGTTTGAGCCGTTATAATTCGCAGATCGGATGACTCCAGAAGATGCATCGCTCCAGTACAGTCGTCCTTCTTGGCAATCGATGTCCAACCCTCAATTCCAAAATGTGTTTTGTTTAGCAGTTAGCCATTAGGATAGAGAGCAAAAAGTAGAATGAAGCATAAAAGTCCTTACCAACTGCAGTCTGGAGTGGATTGATGATGATGGGTCTCCCGGGATTGAATGGAGAAGCATCCAATGGAATTCTTAGGATGGAGATACCTTGACCAACCAGCAGGAATCCCGATTCCAGTCTGGGTGACTCTGCAAACAGAAAATATAAATTTAAAATAAATCTTAAAAAAAAAAAGCTTATAGCCTCATTTTTCATTGTCATTGAAATGCCTTGCAGAATAGCATGCCATCCAGTGCATGTGAACCTGTACACAGTAAACATAAATCTCTCATATGCTTACCTGTGCAAGAGTACCCATCGCCCTTGTATCTCTCAGTACACCGGCACTCATAGGATTCCCCTCTGGCACCAGGAACACACACAGCATTCTTGTGGCAAACGGCAGGGTTTTCGTAGCACGTTTGAGACGGTAGACATGTGTATCCGTCTCCCTTAAAACCCTACAGCATTCGGTAACAACGGTTTTTATTTATTAGCACCTTCTGAAGTTGTTGGGGATCTTGCTGAAAAATGGAAAAAAAAGGTATTCCCACAACGACAGAGACAAACCTCTTGGCAGGTGCACCTGTAACCTTGAGAGCGGAGATCGTAAATGCATTCCGCATGTTCAGCACAATCCTTGTGAATATTGCATCCGAGTCGACTGAGTTCGCATTTGTACCCATCCCCAACGTAACCTTCGTTGCATTGACAATGGTAATTCAGGGCCACAGCGTCGTATCGGCATTCCGCGTTCAGGTCGCATCGGTCGATGATATTGCAGCCCGCTTCTGTAATAACCCATCCGTTACTAGTGACTTCAAACATATGAGGAATAAAATTGGGTTTCTATCACTAGGATTTTTTTTCAGCAAGGCGAACCTTCGCTGGGAGTGCAATTCTTGCCGTTCCCTTCGAAGCCGTATTTGCACTGGCATCTATATTTGAAGGACGAGGGATCGTAGACGCACTCCGCATGTTGATGGCAGCCAATTGATGTCAAGCATTCATCTACAGAAAGGATACGCTTTAGCCATCACTTATGGAGAGTACGATCATTGTAGTCTGAAAGAAATAGTCTACAGATGTTTCTGCCTGTAATGTGGCATTCGATGTTTTCGGATTGAATTCGCACTCCTCCGTTCCTATCCCCCCCCCCCAGCCAGATAGTGGAGAATGAAGAAAATACTATTTCCAGAGAATCTGCTTAATCAGATGATCACTGAAACCGTTGCAACTTCAGATCCTTCGTGACATTCAGTAGGGTTTGAAAAGTAAATTTAGCTTGAAGCAAGGTTAATGCCTGAGGGGGATTGGCGTGGTAGGACACACTTGATAGGCGCCCAGTAGGAGTTCTTTTTTGTCTCAGGTTCAAGATCTCCCATCCGATTAAACTTCTCCTCCCTCCTCTTAAGTCTTTGCTTGGAAAAAAGAGACGTTCTGGAGTAAGTCCCCTTCGGTCATAAGTAAGACTTGAAACATTTTAATGATAGAACAGTGAATAGAGGTTGAGTGCCATGTCACGGAAGGGAAGTGCTCAAACTGGAACGCTTTTTGATTTCATTACAAAACCAAAGACAGCAAAACATGAAGAAAATTCAGGAATGGAAAACTTCAATGGTATTATTGGTTGTCCCTACGGACAAGATTACACTGGTACCTGTGCATGTTGGTGAAAGTGGCCCTTTTCAGCCGCAAAAAAATATATAATATCCCTGGAAAAGGGGCAGGGCTTTCAAGGCTAAGTACTTTGATATGCGGCCATGGATTTAATACTTGCGAAAAACACGGTTTTGTCCTACGTATGTTGTGTATACATCAGCGGAGAGGTCTTTCTCGGCATTGAGGCGGCTCAAGAATTGGATGCAGACGACACAACCACGCTCGACAAACGTCGCATTGGTGCATGCACATCAATATATTTTGGACTCCTTGGAATTAGATAAATTGTTAAAATATTTTGCAAATAAATCCGAGGAAAGGAGAATATATGCGTTTTGCATTTGCATTTGTTTGAATTACAAAGTAATATTCAGAATTTCAGAATTGACCAGTCTCATTTGCCCCCCCCCCCCCCCACTTTCGCACAATGGCGTAGCCAGGTTTTCGTCAATGGTGGGGCTAAGCGGAACGTTGGGGGGACTTACTTCTCCTTGTCGGGGGTGGGGGATGGCGGACAGCATTCCGACCAGAGTTGGGGGGACTTGAACCAAACTTGGGGGGGCTGAAGCTTCCCCCTCGCTACGCCACTGCTTTGGAGGACGTTCCTACGCATATGATGAACGCAGTCGTGCAGTGATTCTGAATTTGATTAATATGCCCAAGTCTTTTTGTGCAATAATATCGAATCGTTCTGTGAACACAGCTCGAGATGGGATTTGGGAGGGATGGCTAATACTAACAGTACCTCTTTTACAATCCTCCACCCTCCCCTACCGCGGGGGAATTGTGCTAAGCGAAGGTAAACCCGAAGGGGAGAGTATTCTCCAAAGCCTTCGGCCCCTTTCACACTTGCCCCGTCTAGCGCGCTAGATGGGTCAGAATAACCACAGTCGCATGGGCCGTTAAAATTTTTTTGTCATATATTCTACCATGATTTTGTTAAGGGGCGCAGAAGAACGACCGTATCAGTCCTTCAGTCAGAGGGCAGATTTTCATTCGTAGACCAGGCCTAATCTAGCGACAGGACGTAAAAAGTGGCCAGGGAAAAGAGTGGCTATTCTGACCCATCCGATGCACTAGGTTGATCCTGCGCAACTGTTCTTTTCGTCGATATCCGCGTGAAACCTGGATGTCCTTGAGGGGATACCAAGATGCCATCCCGCCCTATCCCCCTCCATTTTGATTTTGGCAGAATGCCACCCCGTCTCTTTTCGAGCATTGTAAAGAGGTGGAACGGGACCGTTTCTCGCAGGCCTACTCTAACGTTAAGCTTCTAGGTCTAACTTTTAGGCCTCCTTGCCTCCTCATCCTTTCCGTGACCAGTACTATCCCATTATCCAATTTAAATTCGTTGATTTCCGGTACATGGCCTGCTGTAACAGACAACCTTCAAATAAACAACTCTCATAGGATCTTAGTTGACGAAAGTGAGGATCTCAATCAGGTAGTTGTGGAATACACACATTCCAAGTTTGGTAGGATCTTAATTTCTTTGGTTCATCCAAGTTTGATTAAATAAGGGGCCTCTTTCAATCCTAGTTGATTCACCCATGCAACATAACGCTTACTATCAACGGTACTCAAATCAGAAACGAAAGAACTCTGCCGAATCCCGTCTCTTCTCAAGCCATTACACCACTCAATCCAACAAGCCGCTCTGCTCTTATGAGTACCTCGTGTCGTCTGCTGTTGTGTCGTCACCACAACTCCTTTTTATAAGGGGTTTCTTACACTAAAGGGATTCTAGAATCTTCCTGCGTTGTATCCATTTCGTTTGTACACCATTACAACTATCGGTACAAACCAGTTTGAATCACACCAAGTTCGACTGTGTTGCAACGAGCCGATTGTACAAAAGTTCCATAACCTTATTTCTTACCTTTAGGCGAGCAGATGATGCCATCTCCATCGTAGCCCTCATTACAGACGCAGATGGACCGTTTCTCGGCTTCCTGATAGGTGCACTTGGCGTTGATATCACATATGTCGACGTCGTCACAGGACTCTGTTGATAAGCCAATATAACGAGCGGCTTACATCAGCATCCCGTGTGGTCTAGTGGCTAGGATACCTGGCTCTCACCCAGGAGGCCCGGGTTCAATTCCCGGCACGGGAATGTATTTTTTTTTAATACCTATTTCAATGTTTGGCACTAAAAACTCACCGAGCCTTTGACATTGGAAGCCATCGCCTCGGAATCCGGCGTTGCATTTGCAAACGGATGATTCCGTTTCTGGCATGTAAATGCATTGGGCGTGAGGATGACAGTTGTTCACCACATTGCATGGCACTGTAAAAGGATACAGAAGAACTTGATTCGAGAAAGTGAAATGAAACAAAAAAGACTAAAGCATGTTAGGGTGCGAAGTGCATAGCCAGATAGCGAATGGAAGCGAAGCAATGCGTGAATGACCCTGAGAAGGGACGCAAGAGCCGTTGGTGGCGAGATAGTAGAAGCCCGGGGGACAGGAGCAAAAGCCCTGGAAGCAAGTCGGGAAAGCCGCGGACAGGTCTCCACCCCACAGATCCGGCAAAGCTGGAGATTCGTAGTAAGTTTCGTGAGTAGGCGCTCTTCGTCATGTTAAAAGGGAGGTTTCTTTACAATTGAATATGGGGTTGATTGTTGGTGGGATTTGAGGCTCTTTCTATGGTCTTCGAGGATTGCATCGTATGGAAAAGGATTCAGTCCCCCCAAAAGAGTACGCCGTGACAAACCCTTGGAAAAGCCTAAAATTCCACTAAAAATCAACTCCAAATCCAATGACCTCCGTGACTGTAGCTAAAGCCGTCTATCATAAAGATGAGGGGATGGTGAAACTCACTGGCAGGGGTCTGTCGAGAGGATGTTGGGGAAGTGCATTTATTGGTAGATCCATCGTAGATGTACCCTGATGGACACCAACAGATGCCGACCATGCACGAAGGCTCCGGACTCTCCTGCCCTTTCCCTCCTTCGTGTCGAATCATTGGAAATTAGGGACGCAGCTGGCCCAGTGGGTCCAACGAAGGAGCCAGGGTACCCGACTCGGTGATTTTCGGGTCATGCGGCGAGTGAGACATTGTAGAAGGAAGCATAAAAATGGATGTTCTCGGCGAAAGAGTTAAAATTAACTCTTTTCCATTTCTCTGGGAGCTCGGATTATTACGACCCGAATTCGATTCAAGTCGGGTACCCAATGCCCTTAGTATCCGTCTGTATTTCTATTAAGAATGTACGCCCGATTTTGGCGCCAACTCATGGTTGCCACCGAGAATCTGATGCTGTTAGAGGACGCGAAAATAGTATAAGATGGCAACGAAATCTTCGCAAGTCAACGTATGGCGACCTCTTAGCCCACAATAAATTCTAGTAAAATGTCTGACGGTTTCAAGTTGAAGAACTGAAATTTCAAGCAATCCGTCACCCTGTGCCTAGAATTTTCAGGCAGCTGCCAAAGGTAGCCTCACTTCACCTCACAGGGTGAGATCTGACCATCATAAGAATTAATCTTGCTCATTCTCCCTCCGAGAATATATCACTTTCACTCATGCCTTCACCGCTTGACACCATAATTATTTGCACAACTCTGCCAGTTAGAAGTGGGGATATGTTTGTCTGTTACCGAAGTGACGTCACGAGCATAACCGTTATTGCAAAAATGACAATAAAGTGGAGTGACGGAAACAAAGATGCGCCATCTCATTGGACTAATGAAATAGCTCGTCTTTGCCCACGTCCTTCCTGCTTTTAGTCAAATACTCTGGTCTGTAGAGGATGAAAATGAAGAGAAAGGGCATTGTTACCTTCCGCAGTGCACGTGTACCCATCCCCGACGTAACCTGGTAAACAAATGCACACGTATATCCTCTCTCCGAGCCTTTCCATATCCAGGGTGCAAACGGCGGACGGGGAGCAGTTGTCCGCCACGTTACATGGCACTGTCGACCGAAAAAATTTGTTTCATGAATCTCATGCTCTATACGATATGGATCAAATAGGGAAACAGACGTCCGAATGAAGTACCTTCTTCACGTTGAATGCAGACGATGCCGTCGCCGACGTATCCGTCTCGGCATCGACACTTGTAATCCTTGGAAGAAAAGTCGTATATGCAGCTGGCAAAAGGGTCGCAGATTGTTTCTTCTGTTGCACACGACAACGACCCTGAAGTCTGTTCCGAAACCGATTCTCCCTCGACTGGCAATACCTCCGAACCTGCACGGGGCGATAAACTGACATCATCTTCTGTTGGAAACAGGAAAGGAAAAAGTGGGGAGGGGGGAAGGAATCCAGTAACCATTTTTACCCGGCCATCGTCGGCAGACGTATCCGTCTCCCTGGAAACCGAGACTGCATCGGCAGGCAGCCTCTACCCCCGGGACCTCCACGCATTCTGCATTCAACCCGCATTCCAGATCTTTGCAGGTCAGAAACTCTTGAAAGTCAGAGAGAAAGGAAAGTAGAGGTGAATTCGGGACGTTGTCGATGCGATGAAATCGAGTGTCGAAGTAATGAAGACCGACTGGAACAAGTTCGTCCGTCGCCGGCGAAACCGGGTCTGCATTTGCAGAAGAAGGATCCGGGTTGATTGACGCAGGTGGCGTCGGGGTGGCAGTTGTCTCTCCCGATTTGGCATTCGTCGATGTCCACGCAAACGCTCTGGTTTCCCGATGACGACAACGACTGATATCTGTCGGTATTCGGAGCACTTATACCTTGGCAACGTTCATCTCATTACACGTAACGACAAGGAGCTTCAGTCGCAGCATTTTTTTTGTTGTTCCACTCTAGACTGAATTCCAAGTATTGATATTATTAAGTTCCGCTATGATTGGTGGAATTAATGGCTTTTCTCGGAGTCCCGTGGGTTTACAAGACGCAGCATACGCAGCAGACCTTGTCCGGCCTAAGATTCCTCTTATAATCCAGTCTACAGTATTAAAAAAAATCTGCAACTGAAGTTCGCTTTTTCCAAAATTCTACCCTTCAATGCAGCGGCAGACGGCGGAGAATCCTTCCGGGAAACACATACTCCTCGGCCCGCATACCATTTCTTTGCAAGGATCATCCTCTAGAGAATGCAATGCTCGTTTTATGCCGAACGAAATCGGAGGAGTGCGATACCTCGAGACGGAGAGCGACCCTACCGACACCAGAAGGCGTGATCTTGGCCGTGCATCCATATCGAACGATCTGCTCCTTCTCGTCGAAGATGATGAAGTTGCGATGCACGTTGAGAGCGAGCGTCTGCCCCATAGGAGGTCGGGCCGGCCCGTACGGACAGGCCTCGAATCGGATCGTCTGCCTCACCACCACCTCCGTCTCCAGTTCTTCGCCCTCCAACCGGAACTTGTAACGGGAATTCCCCTCCAACACCCCTCGAATCAGAGAACCTCAAAGCGTATGACTTCTGCGAAAGGTTGCGCTCGCGGAACCTCTGGCAATGAGCTCACCTCGTTCGCGATGAACGTACTCTTCGTTGTAGTCGTCGATCTCGATTCCTTTCTCCCTGGGGATGGTGGGAAGAGTGCCCGAAATGTTCATGTTCAGTCTCACGTGATCGAACACGTCGATCCCCTCGTATCGGTGATTCATCGCTATTCTGTGACCTGTTTGAGGGAACTCAACCGTCGCACTCTGGTTGAATATACCCCCTCGTGTTCGAGAAAAAAAAATTCAAATACTATCATATCTTCCGAAGTTTCCGATCTGGAAGCACAGGAAAAGGCTCGCTGAGAATCCTACCGGTGATCTGATACCCATTGAGGGCGCCGTTCCTCGGCATGGCGAAGATCCAGGCCACGAGCGTGCCAATCACATTGAGGCTCTGGAGATCGGCGCCGATTTCCACGGGGATCTTGCTGATGGCCGTGTAGACACGCCCTTCGCTGCTCACCACGTAGCCGTGAAAATCCTCATTCTGGAAACTCTTCCCGTTCACGGCTCCCGACACCTTCCCGATCATTCTCAACGGCTCCCCTAATTCATCGCGTCGATCAGATTCCCTGAACGTTCCATCGCGACCGGATCCGAGTTTGGAAATTACCGTATTCGAGGCAGAACCTGCCGTTCCCGTAAGTGGCGATGCGGCATTCGCAGCAGAAGCCCGGGAAATGGTCCACGCATCGGGCTTCGCTGTGGCAGAAGGTCGCGCCCAGGACGCAGTTGTCCGCTTCGGAGGGTCTCTCTGCAGTGGCAAGGGGGATGCGTTTCACGGACTGACTTGAGAAAGGTGGAAATGGTTGGGTCTCACTTTGGGGGCTGACGAGATCGGGGAGCATGACGTTGTCGATGAGTCCGGTTCGTCCCACGTGAAATGCCCAGTAACCCGCTGTTCCCGTGTTACTCCATCTAGTCACAAAGACTTCACCGTGTTTTCACCGTGAAAGCAGACACAGGAGAAAACAGAACAGCGAAAATCCACAGAAGAGTCGAACATGGGCTCCCATTAACATAGGCGGAACCTGAGGGGCATTTGGGCTAGCGAAGAAGGCGATAGACCATAGCTCAGGGGTAGGTCTCCAACCTGAGGGAGGGGAGGGAAGGGGGGGGGGGGGTTGCTAAGAGGAAGCTGACGAGCGGGCCCAGCCCTCACGCAAAATTGTTTGAGGTGTTTAACTCCTAAATTCTGTCTGGGTCCATTAGGAAACATATTGCTTCTGGCTGCTACTGGCAGCAGCCGTTGGCCCATAGAAGCCCATGATAAAATCTTCTGCAGAGTTCGACTATACGATGCCCCTTTCTTTTTCCGGGCGAGCTTATTTTGCCCCTACTTGTCGAGGTTCTTGACTTGATCGGTGCCGGACCCACGCAGAGTATACATCCTCCCGTCTCCAGAAATGAGTCCGGCCTGAGCCCTGGCATCTGGCATGGGCTTGTTCTTCCCCTCACCCTGGATCCATTCGATCCCCCCACTCGGGTAGAGGAAAAACGCGAAGGTATCTCTCCCGTCTGTTGCCACGACGGTCTGGTACGTGTTCACCTGCCAGGAATCACTCCGTCATCGTTCGGGTCTCTCACCGACCGAGTCGAGGGGTTTGGAGTCGTTTGTTTATGACTGTTCGTACCTTGTTGGATTTGGCGTTGAAATATCCGACTCGATTCCAGGTGACGATGATCAAGGACTGGGGTCGGAAACCTGTACCCTTGGAGAAAAATCTCTTCACGTCTCGTTCCACTCTGTCCAACAATCCCGGTTCCTTGCTCTCCCTGTATACGATCGCGTCAAGTGCTATGTAGAGCTCTAGGCTGCCGCGGTGATAAGTGAAATGGATGGAATTCCGACCTGAAGAAGACGCTCCCCGACGCCCGGGTGTCCACGTCAGTGTAGAGAGGGGCGATGATGGGGTAATCGAGGGGGAACTGGACGTTGAAGAAACTCGGGATTTCCGTCAGGAAGGAGAGAATCCCATTGGCATTTACCTAGCGGTTAACATAAGGCCGTGTTCGTACACTCGATCATCGATGGACAGAGCCTACTCATGCTGCAATACAGTGGAATGAATTAGTCTTTCTCATCTCGAGATCTTTTAAATGGCTCATTTATGCATCTGGATGCACTAATCGGAAGACAATATCTTGCGAGGATGACGATGACTACAAGGCGAATACAAATTGCATAAGTAAATATAAATGCAATTAAAATCGAGAAAGCAAAGTCACTGAAAGAAGATTCGATTCCCCCCCCACCCCTCAAATAAGGACCGACTCACGTATAGGGATTGATAAATGTGTCCATAGAAGACTATGGGCGTGGTGAGAGGAATCTCCCGGCTGCCAAAGTCGTCAACTTCCCTCAAGAGACTCTGGTCGCCGTGCTGCAAGCCGAACGGGAGGAGGAAGTCGTCGCGGATCCCGCTCGATTTCGCGACGGAGTGGAGGAGCAGAGTCACAAGGAACAAGGGTTCAATCGCCTTCGACTTCATCTCGATACCGGACGCGGGTTTCGAGAGCCGAGTCGGGCATCAGGAAGCACTTCCTTTTTTTACGAAGCGGTGTCCGGATTTATTTTACTTTTTTAGAGGTCGCGAGCGTTCGATAAGAGCACTTTGAGACTGAAGGAACCGAACCTCTCCAGATAACGAGAGGGAAATAATCTGCTTGCAGGGGAGAGCTTGCTCTCTCTCCAGGTTTTTGGGAGAGAAACACGCGAGGAGAGAGAGAGGAGATCGAATTTCACGACTCCGATCGCTATTTTTGGGTTAGGGCCAGACCAGTCTGTCACTTAAATGCATGCGGGTAACTGCGGATCTTTCTTCGCTTCCCCGGACCACACACGAGGCTCGATAAAAGAAGAGGGACAAGGCTCCCATTGCGTCGTACTTAGCTCCCAGCCTCTGAACGGTTCGAGACGACATCTCAATTGCATCCAGATGTTCTGCGTTTCGTGCGCTTTTGTCTTCGGAATTTCTTCTTCGAAGACCTTGAGAGGTCGCGTAGTGTATAATAACTGCGAGGCGGGTGTGAATCTCAATTTGCACGAGTGAAAATAAACGATTCGCAGTGGGAAAAATCAAACGGAAACGAAAGCATCGATCTCGTGAGGAAAAGCGACATTTACAATGACTCGCAAATGCGATGAACTTGCAATCTTTGATATCGGAGAGATGTCGTTCAGGGACCAAATTTATTACGAATTAGAAATATATATATTCGCAAGCTCCGAAACGACGAATATACTTTTCCCCCTTCCTTCTTCCGGATTTCCCATTACCAACAGAGTCGTGCACGGTTCCATTTAATTATTTCCGACGGTTTACACTGGGGGCTAAAATGAATAAAGCGGGCTTCGTATACGACAGATGATATGGAGAATCCCCGCAGACAGGCAGAGGCATTAGTGGCGATGCAGGGGGCATAGAGCCGCATGCCGCACCAATACCTTCGAGCAAACATCGCCTTGCCGTTCGTTTCCCATCGGGAGGGTCAGAGTCGGGGGTTCCTCCGAGAAATTCCGATGGCAGATGTAGGTGCTTTGACTTGGCTCGTGATTAAAACATTGTGATTACGTATGAAGAACGCGGAGCTGTAGCACTCGAGCGAAGCCATTGCCTGGAAAAATCGATTTCTCCAAAAATTGAAAGCTCTTTCGATTTAATTGGGAAGGAAGAAACTCGAGGAGCAGGTGGAGACGAATCAAGTCCGAAATCCGAAACCTTCTCCGAATGCGAGACGAGGTCTCTATTGCCTCGCGAGAGCCATCTACTGCCGGTCGAGTGGTTTCGAACGTGAGCGGGAATCGATGGTGCCTGTTGGTACCTGTCCTCCTATGCTGTCACTTGTCGGTTTTCTTCAGTCAAGGATTGTTCGCTCCTTCGGTGTTCCATTGCGATGCTCGGAGATGGACATGGACATGGACGCGGAATATCCAAGTATTCACTCGATCCAGCAGGCGCCATAGTCGAGTCCCTTTTTGACGCCTGGAAAGCAGAGGGATATTATCGGTTTTGGCTTGCTTTTCTAGCATTAGGGGCGGGAGTGGAGGTCGAATTCCAACCGGAACCGAACATCTGTTCATTTTCCTCGGAACAGAACTGAAGAAATCTCTCGTGCATACACAACCCCCACCTCCCCCTCTTTTCCCTCTTGACCCCATTATTCCCCCCCGCCCCCCCCCCTTCCCCGTCTCATCGCATTCTTCGTATCCCCCATCACAGTAGGATTTCTGTTAGGCGCGAATGAATGGATTCTGCTCGTGCGGCAGTATGCTGTGAGTAGGCTAGCTTCTTCGACTCGGCTTAGCTCAGTTAGGCTTTATTTTTTTGCTCCTCCTAACCTCCTCCTTATAATCAAGCTCAAGTTGAGAAGTGCTTGGATTTCAAAATAATCTTAAGATGGGATGAAATTGTTGGCTTGCTAATCGTGGGAAACGAGAACAGGAACGGTATATGGGATCATCCAAAACGATGTAGAATGGGAATACACAAAACTCGTAGGTTCTTTAGGAAAAAAAAAAAAAGAGAGGTCTAATCGAAAGGGGATGTGTTTTTGCTGGTACAAAATGGTACTCCCACAAAAAATGGCCTCTTCGGGACAACTTTACTCTAAACTCTTTGTTCGCGGGGCGAAATTTTCGTTTTTTTTGGTCAGTCGACTGCTTCGAGAGACGTAAATTCGCGTTCACGTCTTTCCTTTCTATGCATGTTGCCCTCTCCCCTTCTGTTTGTCGCAGGAACGACACGACTTCCTTTCGATTCCCAATTTCACGGCATGACATAGATGTAATACATGTGCATGTTGTTGGACGTCCTAATCAAGCTTCAAGGCCTCTGCATTTCCAGAATTTCGGAAGCCACTTTCAATAAGATTTCGGGAGAGAGTGGAAATGGCATAATATGCCAGAAAGTGTGAAGGTGCGACAAGTAAAAAAACAAACAAAAAATGCATGCATAAATGCATTCACGACACTTGCTTTTCGCTTGGAGTTTACCTCGCAGGACATTAATTCGCACTTATTCGGTATCGCGAAAATAATGCACACGAAAAAAGGGGTTTACAGTACGCGTCAAAAATTTCTTCAGGAAAAAAAAAATTTGAAACCTCAAATACAATTTTTGAAAAGCCGATGCCCTTATTTTCTTTGTCAAAGAATCCGTAAAAATCGTGAAATTTTCGATAAATCTCGATTCATCCATCCCATGTACAATATCCAGAGATAATACCAGGTTCAACAGCACCGGGGGCAAAGTCCCTTGTGATAAAACGAACCGTACTTTTCGGCGTGGTGCCGCCCGCACGGTGCTGAGAACCTCGTATCTCTTCAATCTCGGCGAATGGAAACTTCAAAATTTTCATCTTTATTTCCTTTGTAAGGAGGACATGATGCACTGATTTTTATCTCTCCAGATGCACCCAGTAGAGAATACCTGTAGGAGTGCTAAGGACACGAGCCGAGTAGTAATTATCATAAAATAGATAGGTAAATAATATGAAAATAATAAATAGATTTGTTCCTTAAAGTGATCGAGAATTTATTGGAGGCTAAACTTAAATATCATTTAATATAATTTTATCTATTTTATATATAAAAAAAATGCATTGGGTTAACCTGGAGTGCTTCGAATTTAATTTGCTCGACGATGAGCGAAAAATTACGTTTTTTGAGATTTTTCTACCAACTTCGTATCATTTTCGGTAATGAGTCATTTCGAAAACAGCAAACACTTTCCAGAAAGTGTTTGCGAATGGTAAACCGCGGTCTCACGGCTTCCATCGTCTCCTTTGAGCCTATTTTTCCCTTTCTGACTGAGATTCCCTCTGCTCGTCTGGGCTTTATTCCTTTTTTTGTCGCAGGCTGTCTTCCGGCAGAGGCGGAACGTTTTCAGATGTTCCAAGTCCCGAGATGATGTGACCTGCGATAAGGGGAAACAGGTTTTGTTACGTCACTCGAGGTCGTCGGCGAACGAGTCGGTACACGAAGTCTGTACCCCGGGGGAGCATGAAACTCTCAGTGTGCATGCTGCACGAGTCATAGACAGATGTAAAATGTTGAGAAAAGCTCTGGATTGTATAACTTGACGTGGATCTTTGTACTTCCTTTCCGAAAATCTTAGCAGCTGAAAGAGAGTGCAAGAAACCAGGAGATGTTTTTGCAAAGTTTTATGTACTTCTCTTCCAAAACTGATTTTTATGATAAAAGCAGAACCGTCTTTCTGATTAATAGGGTGAGTGTGAGTATCTGGGACATGTGCAAGTCAGTTTCGAATTTTAAAAAAATTCCTGCTCGGAAACGGAGCGTCATTCTGGAGTCTGGTTTTCACTGAAATGATTCGAAAGGGTTCCAGAATGACGATTATATAATTTCACACATTTTGCAGCATGTAATTGAGCAGCTAAGCTGGTCTGGAACAGTAGATCCCACTTTTCCAATAAGGCTTGATGTCCCGATCAGATCGCGTCAGTTCGTTGGACTCGAAAGTCCAACGAGCGGATCGCGGCAGCTGAAGTGATATTATTTCGGTACCTTACTGATTAAAAAAAAATTGCATAGTTTATTCCAAGATTACAAAACTATTTCATTACAGTTGATTATTTAATGAGCATTCTCAAGGGAATGAAGTGTCCATGTACCAATAAAATTCTTGAGACTATCAAAATAATTCAAGATGAGCCTTTCTGTGACTTTTGGTGAAGTCATAAACTCTGCAACTCCAACTTTGGCGGTGAGGGCTTCTGGAGTTCGAAGAGACACAAGGGAATGCCTCAGGAGAAACCTTCGTCTACCTCTTCAGGCTATTATCTGAGAATGGGATCAGTCTCGGAAGGCTCCTAAAGGTGAACTTCCTACAGTCGTCCAGAATCTGCCTGAGTGGGTCCAGCATCTGGTCCAGCCTGAGCCCATAACCATGTCTTCGACATCGCGAAGTCGACGAGTCGATTTTCCCCATCGTCGGTGAAGACTGGGGGAGGGTCGGGACCGTGAGATCGTCCTTGGGTGCCTTCCGGTTATCTTATCAGATAGGAATGTTCCGGGAATTCCCAGTCTTTTTTTGTATTGCTGTCCTTGTGTGCGATCCGACGGGACGTTTCTCTTTAATCTTTTTCAGAATAAACTTTATTTTTCTTATTTTTCCCGCCAGAGTGTGAATAATAGAGAATTGAACAGATGTTGTGGATGCTCAACGTTGTTCTGCTGTTCATTTCCCTTTCAATTCACTGCAAGCTCCGACGAGAGAAATTTTTATTTTCCTCTTACTTCCAGAAATACCTATCGCACAAGATATACAATACGGGGAAATAGGCAACTCCTCAAAATATTCCTGAATTGAAAAACTGAGACGTTGAACACCAGAATATACATTCTTCAGACGCGATTCAGAATAATTGCACATGATTTCTCTGTGGTTAAGCTTGGGAAATCAACCTCTTAGTGAACTTTTGATTCCTCTAAGACATTCATTCTTCAATCCACAGAAGCATTCGGACGAGAAAATGTTATGCGATCGCAGCGCCCCCTTAATGGAGACCCTGAATAACTGGCACTGCACTTTCACGCAATTTCTATCATAGTTCGGTATCCTAGAACACCTAGACCAAGCATCAACTTTTTTTTCCGCCAATGTAGGGAAAATAATCTATTACCGGATATTATACACTGACCTTAGCTATGAGAGGCCCTTGACTAGCCCAATGGGCGCGTGGATCCATACCTGCCCAATTGCGGTCTAATTTTCGTTCGGTCTCACGAGTACGAACTGCCATGTTGATGCATGCGTTTTTGGCAGATATTGATAGATATTATTGTTCCGTTGTTATGCCGTTCCTCATACGCCTTGCCTGCCTGCTCTGACTCCTGAGTACACGAGTTGACAGTGCCGCAAATGCATCACTGCCGTTAATGCCGTGAGCGCTCGTGAACCCTGCGATCGTCGACCGCAACGAACGACGGCTTTGCGAATAAGAGAGAGCTGAAGGGTGGAGCCTGCAGCTCTTGCTGCGGGATGGCAGACCTTACTCGTGGGTTCTCGTTACCCATAGCCTTCTCCTCCCACACCGTCTACCATGTGATGAGAGCGCGTCCCGAGAGACCCGCACGTCACTCTTCATTCCCATCCCACGACTCGGCTTCAGGGTCGGTCTGGGGAATCGTTTAGATGGGGGACACGGAGATCCAGTTCCGCCCCCATCTGTCGGCGGGCAGCGCCCACACCCGTTCTCCCGCCTTCTTTGATACAATGCAGAGGGTAATTGCAGGGCGACTGCAGTCCGTTTACGACCTATCAACTGGTCGTTTTCGAAGGAATTCTCGATCTCAGCGGATATTGAAATGAAAAATTGATCGGACCGATTCACAAACGATGCAGTTTTATTACTCTTCTCCATCGATCAGGAATGACGTGAACACGGACAGTGTCTGCCTTTATATCGGACGCACGGAAAAGAGGTGCAACAAATGATGTCTCGGGAGCTTCATTGTTTCTAGCGCATCTCATAGCAAAGTCGTTGCATGTCCGAAAGACATCCGCGAGACGTAAGAAAGAGTCTTGAGAAACAGTCCGATGATGAGGATGCTGATTGGTGAGTCAAATGTGACATTCCATTAGATTAGTCAAGGAGTGGGAATGCCCTAGTTTTCGCAATGTTGTTAGGAGTTGCCATTCAGGAAAGTAGAGGCCGTCAGCATTACTTGCAGGGGAGTAATGGATCCTAATTTATGAACTTGGAAATTATGACTTTTTTCATGGATGAAACGACAATCCGGGATCGTGGATTTGCGAAAAACTGAGCATGAAGTAACGAAAAATAAGGAGAAAGCCAAATAAATGGAGGTGCTTGTGTACAGCTCCCTGCTCCCCCCCACAACTTATGGAGAGCAGCGGAGAGCAGTGGAGAGCAACTGGAGAGCAACGGACTCAATGCGGCACTTGCATTCCATCGATGGACTCTCTCCCGATCGAATCCCCGAAAGAGTCGAATTTCGATTCCCCTGCCAAGTAGCCTTCACAGTTTTAACACTTTCATAAGGGTAGGGGCCCTATCAGTGGAAGTGTTGACAGTGGGCCACCAGATGTTTCTCCAATATCCCCACCTCTCGGGGCGTCGCCTCTTGTTCTAGTTACACTCGCTATTCTCTGCCTTCACTAAGTATTCTGTGCAAGGAGCGCGTCTCAGTACACTGGGAGTTGGAGTCTTCGCGTTGGTAACGCGTGTCTGGAGTTTTTTGAAAGGCGAATACCCGAAGTCTCGGGCATGCTTTATTGGTACTCTATGCAGAACAGGATATAACAGTGAGGCCCCATTATCGATATCAGGCACCTTATTGTCATGTCTCCGATGTTAACATTTGCTGCCAGTCACGAACTCACATTCTAAAACCACATGCTTCCGTTCATAATAGTCCCACACAGCACAGTGATATCCCAGGGATGTCCCTAACTGGACGATTTTTTTTTTTTTCCTAGTGGCAGTTTTCCTGATGTACGGTACGATAGTCCTTACTTATCCTCAGGACAAATCAAGTAGATGAATTTGATAAAAAAAAGATCGGGGGTTGCTGATCAGGGCTCACG
>CAJPEV010004418.1:0-17298 GCA_905338385.1 Darwinula stevensoni | reverse complement strand
CGTTCGTTATGTGAGGTGTTCGTTATGCGAAACACGATTTCCCATAGACTTCTATGGGAAATCATGTAATCCGTTCCACGTCGCCGCGAAAAATCAAGGAAATTAGGAAAAAATGTTTCACTTTCACTCGCGAACACCTCGCATAACGAACGCACCGCTGGAACGAATTGCGTTCGTTATGCGAGGTACTACTTTATACGCAGATTTCACTGTTTATTCGAAAGAACCTTTATTTGTGGCGTTTCGTTTAAAAAAAAAGTAAGCGCGGAAGGAAATTCCCAGGTGATAGGTATCAGGTCCACTTTTCTTCACACTTTATGGCGATTTCATCATTCCCAATACCTTACATTACGCTGAAATACGTATTGGAATCAGGTGAATTTGATGAATGAGAATCGGTGCCTATTCGTGTAAGATTTTTACATTTTTTGGAGGGCTAGGAGGGTTAATGATAGTTTCATCAGCGGTTCAAGGATCTGGTTATAAATGTTCGCTCCTTTTTAATAACATCGTTTATGACCTTTACCTAAAACCTTTGATACCTTAGAAATGTCTGTTTTCATCTCAAGTCCAAAATCGCGTAAATGGTAGTCTGCATTTGACATTCCATAATCATGGAAAGTCCAATATTAATATGCCTCGCGTTACTTAGAGACAAAGTATCGCGACTTAAAACTAGAAGTACCTTGTGCCAGGAACTTCTCTGGCAGCAATGGCAGGTCCTCTAATCGAAGGATAAACGACCAGAATTGCTTTAACGGATATACATTATGTGATTTCCACGCTACGACCTACCTTGAGGCCGAAATATAAACCATGTAAATATTGAATGCTATGAGCATGAAGTAAACTATAGATATCAATGCCACACGATTGAACCATATAGAGGTAAAATAGTCATTTCCAAGAAAATGCGGATTGTCTAAAGTGTCACCCCCTGGATCTGTTTATTTACTTTAATAAAGTGATTTAATGAGGCTAGTTTATGAGGATTACAACTAACCTACCAGTGGTACATCGAAGGGACAATTTCGAAGGAAAGCTGTATAGGCTCATGAAAGACGTGGCTAACATAACATTGTTTTGTGACGAACATAACCAAGCGATAAATGTCTCTAGTCACATTCATGTCCTTCATAGTATGAAGGTATGGCGACACTGTATCTTCCAGCTTTTCAGGTATTGTGTAAGTAAATTTAAATCATGGAAGGACAGTAGATGAAAGGAAAACGGAAATTACAGCGCTGAGAAGCCAAGAAAATATGAATCTACGGGATTTCCCATATGATTGGAAACATATGGAGTAAACTTAAAATTATACTACATGTCCATCATTGTTGTTGGACTTAAGGTATTCTTTCCATTTTTTTCTGGAAATTTTCTAAGGCACCTGGCGTGATTTGAGAGCAGGCTATAGTAATTCTTTCTTCGATAAGATGAATGTCACAAATATCTACCAATTACACAATAGCTTTTACATGTTCCCAAATATAAAGGTCAAGTGGTGAAGGGTCCGAACACCTTGATGATCACTCTCGGGGTCCACGACGACCGATGCAATGTCCGGAAAACAGCATATCATTATATATCATATTAACCGTACAATACATTAAGACAGGAATGAGCATTGCTCCATCTTGTTGCAATCATTCTGGAAACGCTGCCTCCTCATTTATCAGGCTACTAACTTAAATACATAATAGTGGGCTGCGGCCGCTACGCTGACCGTCTTATAGGCGGAAATTTGAATCGTCTATTGTGAGCAGAACGTCTCCTTGACGTGGCAGAACGTCTCTGTTCATCGCATTACCCATTGGGAACTGAACCACTTCATTAGATTTATACACATCCAGCTTACAGTAGATTAGATTAGTAGCTTACAGAAGATTTTAGTCCTAAACACCATTATCATGATATTTAAGCTCATTGCCACAATCGCCATTGTGAACGTCTCGTTTTAGCAGACTTTCATGAGACTCAAGACGACTTTGCTGATTTCGTTGTCCCAGCACATTCAATACTCTTCCATCACCGATTAGCTCATTGGCTATTAGCATTAGCTTATGGTACAGATACCTCTGAATTCCGAAACAGTATGGGCCATTTCCAAGAACGTGTTCGACTTTAGCACAGAAGGAAGTGAGCGGCACAATACTAACGAATAATTCCTGAAAATGCCTCGCCGCCACATTAGCACCAGTGAGCTATATTTTCAGAGACTTAGGGTAAAGTGTGACTTGCAGCAGGAGCACTTCTCCGTTATGGCAGCAATGTTAAACATATACCCCCTTCCTACAGCAAATTGTGCAGCCTGACAGTGCTCGCTGGGGCAAAAAAAAAATTATTTATTGAGATGACATGGAGAGGTATGACAAAATGTCGCGAATGTAATGATAACACACTTAACCGACAAGCAGGAGGTCTGGGTTCAATTCCTGGCTGCCCCTGCTTTCGCGCTTTCGACACCTAAGTGCTGCGTTCCTTGCATCAAGTTGCTCAGCAGGCTGCATGGCTCTCCTGTTCCTGAGCTCAGCATTCGCTGCCTCTTGCTGTTCAGCGGTCTGAGCGGCCTCACGCTCCCTACATACAGCTGCGCGCTGTTCATCACTCATTTTAGCCATTACGTCTAGCACCTCCTGAAGCACCGATTTAGACACTTCGCACCGCAACTGCAGTGGGAAACGTTGTTACCACGCCAGTACCAATCGCTTTTTTATCTGCAGCGACTGCCTCATCGTCGTCCTGTGGGACCTCCTTAAGCATTTTCTTTTCTCGTTCAACCTCACCTCGCAAAAATCGCCACTATTTTGATGGGAGGAGCGACCCGTATGCGCGGCATTTGAAACGAAGAACTTGCTATCATTTTGACTTCTTCAATCATGAGAACTAAAATAAATCGGCCATGACATGAAGCGCAAACAGGAAACAATTGCATGGAAGCGATGGCGCGAACCGGCACGCCTGACCTAACGAAAAACAAAATACAAATAGGAAAAATACTTAATCGAAGAATGTGGAGAATTTGCTGTCGATTAGTGAAAACGTGACGCGCATTCAATTAGTAGCACCCTTTGATTGACACAGCTAAATATGGAGCCTATGGAAATAATAATATGAGCCAAAGCCTATGACACATATGCATTGTTTATGTGCCATTAAGTGCAGAGTAGCGAGCAAAAAATTAAATATCAAGCCGAGAAATTTGAGATAAAACATAGGGTAACTTGGGGGAATATGGACACCAAAAATGAAATCAGGTTATAGCGTCACGTCTAGGTGAAATGAAACTTTGCCAATATTCAGAAAATATTGATTGATGTCTCCATTATTTATTCCCAACAAGATCCGTGCAGAAAAGTAAANAGAAGAACTTAGAAGTAATGGTTTCTGTATCCATGCTGCTATTAGGAAATATATGCTTATGTTGCTCAAGGCTCATATTAGTTCCACGGTCATGAGTCAAATAATCGTATGCATATGACTTTTAAGACATCGATGTATCCCGAATTCCTGTGGGAACTGGATCGATGAACAGGTCTACACATTTCGACAATTGCATGTACTCTTCGATAGAACTATTTTTTAAATTCGCCCAAACTAATTATTCAGTCTATAAGGGGATTCCTTGTGAAGGGCCATATTACCCCAATGGCCATATTCCCCCAAGTTACCCTATACAGTATATATGTACTCTAAGTCCGACTGCTTTCTTGGTCAAGATGGAACCACCCGCGTGTGAAACCACCCCTCATATGTCCTGCTGGCTGCTTTCCTACCTGCTCTGCTACCGGCAGAATGAGGGGTGATCAAAAGGTTCTAGGCCTGAATTTTTTAATTGCGCAGTGGTGACTTTTTCCGCCTACTGATTGATATATACTTCAAAATTAGTCTTATTCGTCGTCTATATAATTCTTCTGCGATTCTTTAGCCATTGGAATAATTGCTGACTTGCGTCTTTTGAAATCCCCAGCAGCACTCCTGGGGCGTTGGTAACGCTGCTTTAAAAGTCCTAAAATTTCCTTCCTATTCCGATTTCGGAGGTTTTTGATCTATCTCACAATCCCCGTGCTTCATGAGCAACACAAATCGCCGGACCTAGCTCCCAGGATTTTCTTCATTTTTTCCCTAAGCTAGAGTGCGCTGAAATTAGTCATTCATGCATTTAAAACAAAATTGTAAACGCGACGCCAGCCAGGCTGGTGATTCTAAATTATACATGTCAGCAATCTAGATGAAAAACGTAAAGGTGAAACACCCGACCAATACGCTGAATGGAACTCGAATCCGCATGGCTGCAGAGGGCAAAAATAGAGGAGAAAGGAAAAAAACACGAAAAGACGCCTCGAAGCAGAGAACTTATTATAATGAAGAGCATAATAATATAATATATAACATATACTAGGGAGTTAATTTGCCCTTCGGGCCAAAAAACTCTAACTCTAACTGTGGTCGCGCCTTCGGCGTTAAATTCATCCATTTATTTATTTTAAAAAGTAGCAAAAATGTATTGGAAGTATGTGCCTGTAGAAATGTGTGCCGAGAGAGAATAAACTGATATTTTCATGGAAATAATTATTCCGATTATTTATTGTTTGCCTAACTTCGAATTTTTTTCAGAATTTGCCCTAAGTATATTTGAAAAGTAGGATATGCACTCAACTATTAAACAGGTACTTCTACTTCAAGTTTCAACTTTCTTTAGTTCTCTCCCTCATTGGATGAGAAAATATTCTGGAATATTAGCATTTTCGCAAATTTCCCTTAGGGGTTTTACCAAAGAAGTATTTTTTTTCTTCCTGGAATCAGTACTCGGAGAACTACATGCCTACCTAGTTTCAGCTTTATCCATTTGCTCAGTTTGCTGGTGTAAAAATATTATTGGAAAAGCTAACGGAGCCTAAAGTTGTGCCCTGAAGATATGCACCACAAGACTTCCATTTTCTTCTGAACCCACTATCACCTGAGTTATTGTTGTGCCAAGTTTCAGTTTTCTATTTCTTCCCTATTCAGGACAATAAAATTGATTTGAAAACGTCACCCCACGAAAATATGCTCCAGGATGTGCATCCGAAAATTCGCATTTCCTTAAATTACAGTCTCAGTAGGCACTTTCATGTCAAGTTTCACGTTCCAGTTTGACTATAGAAAGAAAAACCACATTTGAAACATTCCCCCCCGAAATTCATGCCTCGGCATTTACGTTGAAAGTATGCATTTTTCTGAAATCAGGTTCCCTATAGGTACTTGTCTATCGAGTTTCACCTTTTATTTCTTCCCAATTCGGTAGGGCAAAAAATATTATTTGAAAACGTCACTCGCCGAAAATATGGCCCCAAGGCGTGGATATGAAACTTTACATTTTTTTCCTGAACTGAATGTCTCAGTAGGCACGCCCGTGCCAGGTTTCAGTTTTCCATATATCTCTCCGTTTGACTGAAGCCAATATACAGGGTGGCCAGAGTGTCCACCCATATATACTTACACTAGCCGACCAGTGGGGGACTTCCACGAACTCTTTGACAAGAGTTCCCGAGTTCATTAGGCGGTTCTAAAACTCAGCGGCTCTCTCAACGCTATAGACGCTGATCTATCCTTTTATTGACCGGAACACTGCTCTTGCATTGATCGGCACTTTTTCCTCTTGATCACAACCCTGCCTGCATCGTTCGTGAAGTCCATCATCATCACTTTTCATGCAAACCTGAGCGAAAAACACAAATATGGAAACAGGATGGTAACGAAGCGACCGGCAGCTTCCCACGGGGGTGTTCACGCTTACGATACGGACTTTAATCGAGTAGCACTCTAAATCCCGTATCGACCACCACCCTGTGCGTATCGTCTGTAAACTTCATCTCCACCAACTTCCATGTAGGTCTATGAGTGAAAAATACGCTTTAGAAACGGGATTGTTACTACGCGGCTGGCGACGACTTTCCGATCCTAGGGTAAGCGTTCCTGTTGTTTCCCATAACGATGGAATCTCGTCGTTTTCATGCTCGGCAGTCACTATCCTTGTGAGAGTGCCGATCAATACGAATACGAGGTTCTGATCGTTAAAGGGGCCGAAATCTCATCCCGGCAAGGAAGTCATCATTTCTCCAGCGGGATGAAAGGGGACTCGAAGTGTTATAAGCAGGGATATTTTACACGTCACCTCGAGGACGTCGGCATCGAAGCAGGAAAAATTTAATTTGCTTTCGCGGTCATGAGAAAAGGTTTGACAATAAGAAGCTTGGCGCTTGAGCAACGAGGGAATGTTGCTACCTGGAAGGCGGTCTTTGAAAGTCCCATCAGAGTCCAAAGGAAGTTTTGGCAATATTTTGGTCGTGGGCCTCATGCCAAATGTATTGACGTTGGCAGAAGGCTTTTTAAAGCACTTTCAAAATTCAGAAATACCACCATTTTTTGCAAAGATAATTCCAAATGATATGCTATCATTCAGTTAATATTACTTATTTTTTGTCCCAACTGTTTGGTAGATGTGACAATTTGAAATGGTTTAGTGACTTATGGGACACCTTGCATATATATGTTTCTCGACAACCTAAACAGCATAAAAATTTGAATAAAAAGAGTTCAAGTAGTCATGAAACATGCCTTAAAATATTAGGCGGATCAGTTTCACCAGAACCCTTTTTCATATAATTTTAGGACATGATCTCGAAAATCGGCCAAACGATTTATATTATTACCACTCTACAAACAAAAACAGCAACGAACATTGCAAATATGGAACAATCGGAGCATTAGTTTATCTTTGGAGACGAAGAGCAAAGTCATTGATACTTTTCAAAGAGACTCAAGCAGTGCATCGAAGCGTGAGGTGGCCATTTTGAAATGTATTGATTCTATTGTGATCCCTTGATTGTCAAGTTTGTTTTTGTTCTCACTGATTCAAAGAAATCATTTTCCAAACAATTATTTCATTTACTATCTTGCCCGTGTGTTTTAACCGCTCCATGCATTTTCCGATATTTTTGTTGAATAAAAGTACTTTTTAGGATTTATTGAGAAATACTTGGCAGTGTAAGAACTTGAGATGCTGAGTACTGTAAATTTATAGGCAAATGTTGTACTTACGCGCAAATTTGACGATGGCTACATGATGACGCAAATCATGGATCATATGAAACCAATCCGCCTGATACTTTAAGGAGTGCTTCCTGACTATTTGAACTCTTTTATTCAAATTTTTAGGCAGTTTGGTCATCTGATTGCTGAGGAAAGTATAAATATATAATGGTGTACTTTTTTTTCCGGGCATACGTATATAGTTGAAAACATTTCGCCCCAAGTTGTGTGCCCCCAGGCTAGTACCTTCAAAGTCTGAACTTTTCTGAGCTACTCAACCCTACATGATGCGCCAAATGTTCTTGCTGCGATATTTTTTGCTAGAACTTTGCAGTATTTCATCCCAATTCCATAAAATGTTATCAAACATAGCAAACATATATGGTAGCAAAACACTGTAAGGATTTTTTCGAAATGCCCACCGTCGGCTGAGATGCAGGCTTTCAACGGCTATGGAAATTTGTCCACAATGGACGTCACTGTTCAACCTCAATGTCGTCTCAAGCCGTAAGCAAACCCTGATGTGCGATGTCGTGCAGGCCTTCTTCAAAATGGACCACACGGCGTAATCCTTAGGGTGAGATCTGATGAGTTTTGAGCACCAGGTGTCCGTCCCCCGGATTCTCCATCGTCGTCTTCGCTCCGTGCGCTGGCGTCCAGTTTTCTTGCAGCGTCCATTCATTTTTGGCGAAATGGTCACGTGCCCAGGGGTCCAGAACTGCTCTCAAGATGCGGCCCTGATACACGACTACATTGTTCTTCATCCCTTTTTCCATAAAAACCAGAGGAGACGTGCCCATGGCACAAATGCCCGCCCACGCCATCACCGACTGCGACCTGCTCACAGTTGCGGCTCCTGAGAGCAGGTCTGGACTCCTGGGCATGTGACCATTCGGCAGTCTGGATTCGCTGAAGAAGGGTTGCTTAAGGATTGAAACGACTTTAACGATGAACAGCTGATGTCCATTGTGGACAAATTCCGATAGCGTTTGAAAACCTGTATCTCAGCTGACGGTGGACATTTCGAAAAATCCTTAAATGTGTTGTTGTCATATATTTGCCATGTTTGATAAAATGTTGATGGAATTGGGATGAAATACAGCTAAGTCATAACAAAAAATATCGCGGCAAGAAAATTTGGCGCACCCTATATATTGATAGCTACTCATGTACCAAGTTTCAGAATTCTATCTTCTATTGAACATGGTTAGCATTAGTCACCAAAGCGTCAGAAAAAATTGAGAAACGGAACTTTTTGATCATCTCTCCTAACTGTCGCCTCCCTATTGTAGATTCATTACATGACTGCCGTCAGATCGTTCAAGAATGGAGCCCAAAATCCTGCCGCTTGTCTTGAAAGCTAAATGAAAGAAAACGCTTTAGTATTCATGAAAATAGGCCAATATGGAAACTAATATATATAGACGATTGTGACTGACTGACGCTAATTCTAAACATGTTCTAGAGAAGTTAGAAATCTGAAACTTGGTCCACATCTACCTTTTGGGATGCTGAGTTCAGAAAAATCCGACTTTGAAGATACATGCCCTAGGGGTACATATACTGAGTGGAGAGGTTTTTAAAGATATAAAGATATAATGGTAAAATATGATATATTGTCACGGATTAGGATGGCATCGAGAGGATTGACTTGCTTCCCTGGGTTCGGTGGTGTAGTGGTAGCACACCTGACCGGTAATCAGGAGGCCCAGGTTCAATTCCCGGCAGTTCCTTGGCTTTCTTTTGGCCTCTTATGCCTCCCAAGTCCCGTTACTCATTCCCCTCCGTAACAATATATTTGCTTTACTAAAACGGAAAGACATGGAAAGCCGAAACTCGGCATGGTTATGCCTACCGAGACGATGAGTTCAGGAAAAATGCACAATTTAAGATCCATGCCCTGTGGGGGGCATATTTTTAGGGGCCGACGTTTTTCAAGTATTTTTTTTGCCCTGGCGTATTGAGCTGGTGTGGAAAGATGAAACTTGGTACATAACTACCTATTTGGATGCTGCGTGTAGAAAAATTCAGACTTTGGAAGTAAATGCCCGGGGCACAAATTTCAAAGAGAGATGTTTTCAGATAATTTTTTGCATCAGTTAAACTTATGAACATGGGAAGCAGAAACTTTGCATGAATGTGACTACTGAGAAAAGGAGTTAAAGAAAAATGTGGGAATATGGAAATGGAAAGGTGAAAGTTGGCGCACGTATAAGTGACATTGTATATTTGAGCTGAGGGAGTATTCACCTATCATGGTGCATCCACTCCAGGCATAGCTTTCGGGTGCGTCGGTTTTTCCAAACATGTTTTTTCACCAGCGAAAATGGCAAACGAATGAGGTTGAATCTTTGTGGGCATGTAGTTCTCTGGGTGTTGATTTCGGTAAAAAAAAGTAATTTTCTGTAAAAACGCCTTCAGGCACATATATTGGAAAGGGCGTATTTTCTCGTATCTCTGATCCAACAAAACAAAGGGCGCAATTATGTTTCAACTTTGCAAAGAAGAACCTGATGTATAGCTGAGTAAATAAAAAATTATACGTTTAATATTTACTTGCGAGTTCCTAAAATCCTACCTTTGAAATATGTCCCATGAGGGTAGATTATAGGAGGGAAGTATTTCAAAATGTATTCTCCACCCTTACAAAAAGGGTCTCATGAAATGATTTCAACTTAGGCACACTAGAAATAATAGAAGCAATGATTTTGATCAAAATGAAGGCTTTCGTCCTCATATGTAAAGTATTTCAATGGGGACGCACCTTAACCCTCATCAGGGCAAGCTTTTTTACAACCTATTCCTGGCAAGGTGAGTCTGTTAGACTCATGTAAAATAAGGCCGTTTGTTGCGGTTACGGTACGTATTCTTATTAATAACAGTACTCTAACTAAAATAATACGGACAATTTATTCAAAGGTCCTGATAGTTTTAAAAAATAATATCAGTAATAGACCGAAATATGTCGTAGTGAGTCCAGCGGACTCACCTTGCCCGGATTAGGGTTAAATGCGTGTTTGCCATTTCGCAAAGAATAAATGAATTAATAACTATCAAAGGTAATGGAGCGCCGAAGGCGCGACCAAAACGTTAAATATATATATTAATGGTTTTTCACGCGTTTCCCCATACCCTTTTAATAAATACTCACCCTCTTGAATCCTGTTCTGTATCCCTTGGATGATTGCTTCCAGGGCACCTCTCTCCTTCAAGACTTCTTTGCTAAGTTGAAGACTCACAGACTTGCTTTGCCGAAATTTCAAAAAGAAATCATTGAAACTAGTAGCACCTAGTTTCCAAAACATTTCGTCAAATCGGTAATCCTCGGAATTTCTGTCGTTGGATGTGTATAAGGCTGAGTTATTGAAGCGAAAGTATGCCTCATGATGTAGATTTCCTTCATTCACAGCCTGGAGAACAGGTGGTGCCTTGCTATCAGCAAATGTGATCATCAAATAAATACTATTGACAGCGTCTTTTCCGAAGGCAGAAAGTATGGAGTCAAATATGTATTTCTCAGTCGGGGTTAATCTAGCATTAGATGCTTGGAGAACGAAGCCGATTCCATGCAGAAAATCCGGACCTTCGGGTTGACTATTGGAGAAGAATTTTTGAAGCTGGGTTGTGATGCTTTTGTCTCCAATTAATCCACTCGTGTCGCCGAATCCTGGTGTGTCCACGATGATGAGGTTATAGGGTTCTCGACATCCATTTAGCCAGGTTAATGTGTAAGCAGTGATCCACGACGTCTGACTGTGAGCTTTTGATTTCATTTTGTTTTCGTTGTCAGGAATCAAAACCAATCGGTATGGGTCTTCCCACTTGACTCCGTAATAGTGATTGACGATGGCGTTCACCAACGTTGTCTTGCCTATGTCAAATAATGAAGTCAGCGCTGAGAGTGAGTTTTACCAATCACTGAAATTGCTTTTAATTGTGAGATGAAACTGCACCTGCGCCAGTCGCCCCAAGGAGAATGATCACCTTTTCCTCCATCCCAATAGGCTCGAATTCCCACGCCAGCTTGAATCTTGCAGTTCGACTTTCTTCATCTCGACTTACCTCTTGATATTGTATTTGGTACAAGGATGGTTTGCCTTTTTGGATGCATTTACTTTTTTCTATAAAGCACTGTGCTGGACTCCACTGAGTCTGCTGTTCAAGTGAATCCTTCTTCAGAGCCTGTGGTTTCATATTTTCATTTAAACTCTGTACGTTATATGGCATCAGCATTTTCGCATGACTAGAGGTCGGAGACAAGGGAGAAGGAAGAGAGTCATTCTTCATGGGTTGTTCAGTCATGAGATCTCGGTTGAGAGTTATTCCGTGGGCTCCATACCCGAGAGTGGGGGAAATAGTCACCTGTATAAAAGAGGGGTGAAACACACTCATGAGAAGAAATGCATGGCTTCGCTTTGCAATGAAAAACAACACTTCGCAAGGGTACTCCTCCTCATAAAACTTTTTCGAGGGAGCTTCACTGACCTTGAGAGATTGTACTCAAGCTTGTACGAAGTAAATGGAGGTAATATAGTGAAAATAATTGATTTTTGAAGGTATGAAATAGCATGTCAATCATGCCTTGCCTTCAGGGTTGATCTGAGTGTTTCTCTGCAACCAATTTAAAAGTTATTCCCTACCCAACAATTTTCGTGTAGGTACTTCACTCTTTCCTGACCGGCCTGCAATAAAGGGGCTGACAACAATAACGATCTCCACGTTCACATTATATTCAATCTTCCTTCATATCAAAGACAACTGACTTGCAATTTCATACATTAAGTGTTCTGCAAAATAATAGGAAAGTAATAACACGAATCTGGCTGGTCTCACGCAAAACAACTTGCCACCATATATTAAATTCATTTAAACTATGTTTTTACCGAATTTTGCGTTTCGAAGACAGACCTAAACATCTATCGAGTTTATGTTCACTCTTTTGCTTTTGTCCAGCCGTTATTATTGTCTGGAAACAGGGAAGATGTAGAGAAACGACATCAACTTGTTATCAATGCAACAATTCAAGAAAAACTAGCACCCTGTGGCTGTTACGCTGGCTCTCTAATGGGCAGATATTCGAAAATGTTTACATAAAAATATGATGCAGTTCGGTTGAAACCAACTTCGAGAATTTCGAAAGTGTTGCCGCCCAGCTAATTTTATCGTCAAGACCACACCCACAAATTAACCACGAATGAAAGACGAAGGAAGATCGGGAGATGCAGAGAGATATCTAATGTTCGGCCCGTACCCCAGGGGAGTGTTATTTCCGAGCTCAAGCAACCAATGTGCAAACTCAGCTTCATCAGCGTTAACACGTACTAGCGAGTTTGATTGCCCTTTGGGCAAACAAACTCTATAGTCGTGCCTTCGGCGCTGCATTACCTTGGATAGGGATTAATTCATTCATTTTTGGAGAAATGGGAAACACGCATTTAAAGTACATCTCCATTGAAAAACGTGACATATTAGATCGAAAGTTTGGATTTTTATCAAACTCTTTACTTCCATGGTTGTATGTGTGCCTAGCTTTAAATCTTTTCTTGTGTTCCTTTTTGTAAGGGTGGAGAAAACATTTTGAAATGCTTCCCTCTAATCTATGCTAAGGAGACACATGTCAAAAGTAGGATTTTTCCTGTACTTAGCCATTAAACAGGTACTTCTGAGGTAAGTTTCGATTTTTTGTCTCTATTTCGTTGGATGGAAAAAAATTCAGGAAAATGTGACTTAAAAAAAGAGCCCTGATGTGTTTTAGAGAAAAAATGTTTTTCTTCTATAATGGTTACTAGGGGAACTCCATACCACCCAGGTCCAGCTTTGTACGTTTCCCCATTTTGATTTAGCGTCAGTCAGACACGATCGACTATATATATTAGAAAAGTAGATTTTTTTCTTTACTCAGCTATCCATCAGGTACTTATTTGCCAAATGTTTTAACTTTCATGCGCCCTGTTTTGCTGGGTTAAAAAATTCGTGAAAATAAGCCTTTTGCAAAATATGTACCCTGAGCCGTCTTAACCGAACAGTACCATTTTTTTATTACCGAAATCCATCCTCAGTGAACTACATGCCCACAGCGTTTCAATATTATACGTTTGCCCATTTCGCTGGTGAAAAAACATGTTTGGAAAAGCCGACCAAACTTAACGCTATGCCCGGAGGGGATGGACCATGAAAGTTGAATACTCCTTCATCTTAATAATACACGTATTATGTCAATGATACATGTGCCAAGTATAACCTTTCCATTTTTGTCCAATTCGCCCCGACAAAATTGTTTTTTTAAACATCGCCCCTCAAAAAAATTCCCCCAAGAGATGTATCGAGACTTAACATTTTCCTTTAACTTCTTGTCTCAGTAGTCACATTCATGCAAAGTTTCAGCTTTCTATGTTCATCAGTTTAACTGATGAAAAAAATTGTTTGAAACCATCTCCCTTCAAAATGTGTGCCCCCGGGGCATTTACTTGCAAAGTCTGAATTTTTTTGCATGCAGCATCCGAATAGGTAGTTATGTACCAAGTTTCACGTTTCCACCCTAGCTCAATAAGCCAGGCCAAAAAAATTACATGAAAACGTCGGCCCCTAAGAATATGCCCCCAGAGGGCATGGAATTTAACTTTTACATTTTTCCTGAACTCGGTAAGCACGTCCATGCCAGGTTTCAGCTTTCCATGTCTCTCCGTTCTACTTAAGCAAAAATAAGGTTATGGTGGTTGAATGAGTAACAGGACATGGAAGGAAAAATAGGACAAAAGAAAGCCAAGGAATGGCCTGGAATTGAACCCAGACCTCCTGATTGCCGGTCAGATATGCTATTACTACCCCACCGAACCCAGGTCATCAAGTTGGCTCTGAATGCCATCCTCATCTGTCACAATTTATGTTTAAGAAAACGTTTCCCCCGAAAATTTGTACCCCTAGGTATGTACCTCCAAAGACGGATTTTTCTGAACTCTGCATCCCAAAAGGTATATACGTGCCAAGTTTCAGATTTCTAACATTTCTAGAACATGGTTAGAATTAGCGTCAGTCAGTCAGTTACAATCGTCTACGAGGCTTGTATGAAAAGTCATGCGTGTCCCGCAATAAAAATTTGCATATTGCGCGCACGCGAAAAATGCCTACAAATTCTGAAAGCCCCATCAAAGAGGAACGCAACGATGTATAACATAGGCTGGTTGCTAATATGCAAATGTAACAGTCGTGGGAGAAACAGAGGCAGGTAGCGGCAGTTTCCCGATGAGTACTTTTAAAAGGAAAAGAATGCTTCATAAGTTGAGAAATGGAGCAGAGAAATGCCATTTTGTTTTCGTTTCGACGGGNCTTCGGACGCCCAGAACGCCGTCGATCGGAAAGATCGAAGTCGCCGTTTCGGAAGCGTTGGAACCACCGCCGGACCTGCGACACAGTGAGCGCATCCTCGCCGTAAGCAACTCGGATCTCACCGTGTGTCTGGAGAGCCGAATTTCCCCGTCGAAACGAAAACAAAATGGCATTTCTCTGCTCCATTTCTCAACTTATGAAGCATTCTTTTCCTTTTAAAAGTACTCATCGGGAAACTGCCGCTACCTGCCTCTGTTTCTCCCACGACTGTTACATTTGCATATTAGCAACCAGCCTATGTTATACATCGTTGCGTTCCTCTTTGATGGGGCTTTCAGAATTTGTAGGCATTTTTCGCGTGCGCGCAATATGCAAATTTTTATTGCGGGACACGCATGACTTTTCATACAAGCCTCGTATATATCAATATATTAGATGTTTTTGGTTAAATGAAACGTGTGGAAATGGTCCCAAAGCGGACTCATCGAGATGTACCTAGCAAGAATATGGCCGCGCGACGCCTTAGGGACAATTGAGTGAAGCAGGCGAAAAGTTCCACTTAACACCATCACTTTATCACCAAGTTGAACGTTGCGACGCATCAGATCGCCACCGCTTTCAGCCTCTTTTAATTTGCATTGACGAGGATGCAGTGCATTTAAGAAAGTATGAAAGTTTTTATTGCCTCCCCTATGGCCTATAATGGCCTGGCAGTGTACGCCGCGCGCGTTAGAAGTGACAGATACCACAACCTTCGACCTCTCACAATTACATTATTGGATATTTCATATCAAGCTAAATAAAGTCACTGGAAACCAAGAAAGACATTTGAATGATAACTGCAAACGTTTTTTGTAAAGCAAACATTCATATACAAGCGCCGGCTTCCAGGATCTAGTTCATTACTATTGGGGTGTATTGACATTCATATCATTATCGTTATCCGAGCTTAGCCTTGCGTCTATGATTGTATGTTTGGTGAAGGAAGGATGTCAGCTCTTTACTCCTCTCCTCTGATATGTTACTTAAGTACGCCAACAGGCTCTCGTAGTCCTTCAGGTCTTCAAAGTCATTTTTCGCTTGAATTGAGAGATATTTTTGGTTTAGTGGCATTCATTTAATAGGTGAAGGCGAGAATCGGGCTCATAACATATTGGGCAGATGAAATCCTTCCCATAAATGATCGAAAGTGATCAACGAAAAGGTGCTAGCAAGAATGTCAGCATGATGCCCAGTTTTCTATCTGTTTTGCGAAGGGTGCTCATGAAGTGTGCCGAGTCCAGTAATCCTTGTACTTGTTGGCACAAGGATAATGTCTCAGTTTCTCGCCTACATTGTACTTAGTGATATGTTCGGATTGATCTTAGCAGTACGGGAACAAAACTTTTCGTTGGGGGACAGAAGTACCAGACATAGCTATATCCATATTGTTGGAATTCACTAATAATAACCTTCAACCAGCAATCCATCCCTCTATGCAGTAGAATTCCTTGTTCTTTTAGCGCTCATGAACTTGAGCGAGACTCCTCCAAGTATTTTCCAGAATTTGAAATATCTAGCCGCCGCCTGCGCTTGGAAAGAGGTTTCTTCGGCTGACCAAAGTAACGGTGCTCTGGGAAGCTATTGGGGAGTCTGAAAAGCAACCAGAGGAACTGGACTAACGGAGTATCCA
The DNA here is from genome assembly GCA_905338385.1 of Darwinula stevensoni. Classification (NCBI taxonomy): domain Eukaryota; kingdom Metazoa; phylum Arthropoda; class Ostracoda; order Podocopida; family Darwinulidae; genus Darwinula; species Darwinula stevensoni. The sequence continues at coordinate 1,226 of CAJPEV010004418.1, read as the reverse complement.
GTTCCTTCCATAGGATCTCTCTAATAATTTTCGCCCCATATAAGGCCACTGAAGAGACAAGAGCATTGAACATTTCAAGTGCATGACTGGTAGACAAACCGTGAGCCTGCGATACAATCCTCCTGTTACCACCAGGAACTGTCCATTGAAAAATGCACTCCTAGATATTGAAAATTGGTCCCTGCTAGCATTTTATCCCCATCGTAACTCCATGTTTCGTCGCTCTTCAATTTATTACCCTTTTTAAAAACCATCTTAAATGACTTGGCGCCGATCACCTCCAGTCTGTTGAGCTTGCTATACTGAAGTAGGACGTCTAAACTAATCTACAGGTCTTATGGTATTAAATATAATAAAACCAAGTCGTCTGCATATAGGAGGCATGGAATATGACGTCCTTCCAGATTGGGGAATTGGAGATTCTCAGCCATCAAAATATCTGGAAAGTCATTGATAAACAGTGAGAATAATGTTGGTGAAAGTGGGCAGCCTTGTCTCACCCCTTTTGGTAAGGCAATACTTGGTGACAAACTAGAAGTGGTCATCTTCACAGCGAACCGGGCATCTACGTACTTGGCGACTAAGATTCTCAGCATTTGGTGACTGATTCCGATCCCTGCTAATTTGGGCCAAAGAACATTCCTATCAATGGATTCGAATGCTTTCCGAAAATCTATGAAGCTTGCATAGAGACTGCTCCGTTTCCTCCCACAGTATTTGGTGATTAATGAATATAATATGAAACTATTATCCATGATTGAAAAACCCGATCGAAACCCAGTTTGTAAGGATGATGTAGTGGTAAGTCCATCTCCTGATTCGTTTTTCCAGAATCTTCTTGAAAATTTTCGCGATTCATGGTAATTATACTATGCCACGGTAGTTGTCGGGGGATTCTTTATCTCCATTACCCTTATAGATTGGCTGCAAGATTCCCACCTTCCACTCATCGGAGTAGAATCCAGATTCCAGGATGTAATTAAAACCGCTCTAAGCCCTTCCATCAGATCTCGTGCAAGAAACTTAAACACTTCATTTGGGAAGCCATCAATTCCTAGGGCTTTCTTCTATTTTGCCTCTAGCAAGACGTCCGAGACCTTTAACCCTTTCCGGTCCTTTGTCCAACCTAGTTGGACATGGATGTTTTCGCGTTCCGGTCTTATGTCCAACCTGGTTGGACACGAGCGTTTTCCCGTTCCGGTCCTATGTTTAACCAAGTTGGACAT
>CAJPEV010004417.1:4957-22310 GCA_905338385.1 Darwinula stevensoni | reverse complement strand
TTGTTTGTTGGTTTGTGGATTCGGGACCAGGGCCCAAATGCACAAACCTCATTTAGGGGAGATAAAGGAGCCTTTAAGCTAAAGAGCTCCTTTCCCCCTCGTGGGAATCCATGTATTCTCGAAAGACCGTTAACTAAAGGAGGTTTCGGCATTCGGGCCTTAGACTTCAGGTTCATCTCACGGTGTTTCCCATCGACTTTCGTACCTGCCGCATTTTGCTTCGTACTCCTTTCAAAATGATCCGCACGCTTCGCATGATGTTTCGTATTCCCACCTCCAGCCCAGCGAGCGCATGCCGCTCCGAATGACACTTCCATCTGACGAGCCTTGAAGAGAAGATGCACGGCCTGTCGATAGTCTTTCGAATGGATGGATGTCGAGCGCTCGGATTCGCGGAATAAGTACTGTACTCCGTGAAAAGACCAGTAAGCAAATGGAAAATTTGTTCCACTAGGGAATTTTTATCGATTGGAATGCAAATAATGACAGAAAGTATCGACGAAATGCAGCCGTCGTTTCGAAGGTCCTGGGAATGTGGTTTCTGTCAGGGTTGCCAGCAGTGGCGGATACAGGGGGGGGGGGGCGACCGCCCCCCTATGGCCAGGTTAGCATTTGGTTTATTTATTCAAAATAGCATCTGCATTAAGTTTTATTGGAGCCAGTGAAATAGGTACTCAAGTTCTTACCCCAGACGAAAAATAAAAAAAAGTGAAAGGACGAGGAATGGTGGTAGGCTGGGAGGGGGAAGAGTAGGTAGGAACTTGAGAACCGCCCCCCCCCCCCCCCCCCCCCCCCCCCTTCGACCCCCCCCCCCCCCCCCCCCCCCCTATGAAAAGTTTCTATATCCGCCCCTGGCTATCTGGTGGTCTTCGCATTCTAAGTGACTCCGGAGGAGCGGATGATAGCAGGGGGACGAAACATTATGCAACGCGTGCGATTCGTTTCACTCGTGCACTTATTGCTTGAAACCGTTTCCCGAGCGCATTCACGCAGGTAAAGCTTCTAGCTCTCGTTCCTTTCTCTTCGATGACACGAGTATTATCATCGGACCGATGATGGCAATCGTGCTTATTTTTCTGCACCATTAACGAAAAAACGGCTTCATCCGAAAATAAGATTTTTGTGTGACACCGAGGGTGGGACTAAGGCTAATTGCAAAATGCCCGCGTAAATCTCAACACATCGGTCTGTACAGGTATAAGGAACATATTTACGCTTAAAAATTCTCAACCGATGACTGTGACACGTCCAACTCTCTCACAGCCTGTTTCATTCACTTTCTAGAGTTATAGTTGAAAGCTTGTAAGACTTGTGCTTCGGCGTCAGGATCAGTGGATTTCGCGGTCTATCTGTGTGTTCGACTTCATTCGTACTTCCTGCTTCTAGTAGCTCGAGTCTCCGAGCGCGGTTTATTTTATGGTATGGCGAGTCTCTATCGAATCCTGCGCGAAATCGTTGAGCACTTTCTCGATCGTTGCCGTAAGTGATTGCGCACGAAGCAGCCTCGCTTCCTCCTTCACGGTGAACGTTATTTTAAAGACGAGCGTCTACGGCCACCTATTTAACAGAAAGAGAAACTATGCCGAGTGAAGTGAGGTATCTTGCCCATTTTAGTCAGTTTAGCATCATAAACTATAAATCTTGAACTTGTGGCGGTTACTATGGAACCTGTTGTACAAAACAGGCCTATACATGGATAACGGAAAAATGTTTATTGACTGATCTTCGCACGATGTATGTCAATGGCAAGAAAGTGGGAACACTGGAGACCTTAAAAATTAGGTACGATCGTTCGTATTCCACTAATGTTGTTCGGCCATATTTTGTCCCTCGAAGAGACTGACAATCGTTGGGAGAGGCAAGGCCCACATACGCTCTAAAAGTTAGAGAGATTCTCCGAGAAGATCTGACATCTTTCGTGTGAAGCTGAAGCTAGTACTATCCATTAGATGGCGCTAGAGAAAGAGAGGAAGAGTGAAAGAGGGAAAGAAAAAGAAACGAAGCCGTTTCTTTTCCTGCCCACTCGCACGCCGAAAGTGATTCTTCCGAAATGGAGAGATCGCTAGCACGCACGCGTTTGCCACTGCTGTGGGGTTGAGAGCGTGAGGGAAGCTTCAGCGATTCAAAGCGTCCTTCCCTGTTCCTGTTACCTCGTATCTGTCGCGCACTCTGATCGTCTGACGACAACTACAAAAATCAGTCCGAACTGTTGACATCGGCACGCACGCAGGTATGGACAAGATAGGTCCGAGTTCTCTCTTTGACGCACTCGTGACGAAATCAATTCTTAGTGCCAATTTCATGTTTTAACCCGTTGTTGCATAAGATCAAATTACTGGAGCTAATGGCCCGTATGAAGAAAAGCGAGCTGGAGCTTGAGCTCAGCTAAATTGGAGCCACAGCTTCATATTTTATGAAATAAAATGCTCGGAGCTTAAGCTTCATGCCTGAGAGCTCTAGCTCTCTTCTCCGTGAAAGATGGCATTTCGTATGAATAAGGGAGCTTTGTCTCAACCCTTGAGCTAGAGCTCGTAATATTCGGAGTCTACCAAGGGGCAGACTCAGCTAAGAAGTCTCCTAGCTGATGTGTGATCTATGATGACATGTGATAACGCCAGGGTGCAGTTTTCGTTTTATTGATCCGCAATGGCAACAATAATGTAAAATAAATTTTCTGAATTTTCTGATTCTGCGGCCTAAAAATTCCTCTTTTGCATGCAAACCTTGGTTACCTTCTATGCTCTCGATACAATTCCTACCTTGTCTAGTAAGTTCTAATTGGGTTCTACTTTCGAAATCCTACTCGTGTGCGAAGGTTTTTTCTTCGTCCACTTGGGGAATACCTGTTTCCAATAAATTCTAGACAATTCCAGACTTACAGAATGACGTGGAAAGGGTGCTTCAAGTGCATGAGTTGCAAATGGCACGCCTGAGGATTTCATCGTTTTTCATATCCTCCCGATAATACGAAACTTTCTTCGTTGCGTGAACGTTGATCTTGTGGAGGGAAACCAAGACGTACAGTTTTTGACCTGAATCGTCATAGACTTACCTCTGAAATCCCGCTGGTGTGTTCTCCTAGTAAAACGGGATTCAGAGCTTTGATTCCCAAAATGGAAGTCCTTTCGCGTGGATTGCCCTGCCAGATACTGGGAAAATGAAGAACACGATAGTTTGTTCTCTCCGTTTGGTAAAGTACTTACTATTAAATCCTGCAAGCCTTGCCTCACACAGAGCAACCAAGTTTTCACGATGCTGGCGACCATTACCCTAAGTACTTGATAAATTGCTCCTAATGCGATTTTGGGCAACTCAGCTTTCCCTGATCTCTATATGATAAGGGACGAGAGCGTAAGAGAGGGACGAGAGCGAGGAAAGCTCAGAATTATTGGAGCTTGAGCAAAACTTTATTCATTTTAAACGCAGCTCAGACTCAGCTCAAGCTCTGACTCCAACCTCTGAGCTAGGGCTCAGGTTTTATTCATACGGCCCAATGACTTCAAATTTTGTCATACTCTTACACACAGCAGCACAATTACTGAAACTAAAATTTATTACCTTGCATCATCCTGATAAATGAAGCCGATTCATGCATCCCGATCAGCCGACATCGATGACTTGTTTATAGTGCCTTCAGAGTTTTCTTCTTGGCACTGCCTCATAGTTTGACCCTTAACAACGACCCAATGGTGATTTGAGAGAAGGAGAAGTAAACTGGCACATGCTCCTACAACGGCACCGCCCATTTCCGCGACTTCCGGATATTTGCCAGTTTTTTTATTATCTCAGCATTGGCTCTTCTTACAACCACGAAACGTTGCTCGATATTTCTGCATATCTTAAGGAGTTTTTCTTCCATGTTTCATCCATATAACTCTTTTAGATGCCTGTTTTGAGCGATTAGTATAACCTCATAGTTGGTATTGAAATTGAGTGTTTTTAACGCTGTTTCTCCATGAATATCCATCCCGCACCCTTGAAATTCATACCTACACTAGTACGAGCTTGTGTGCCAATTTTCATTGGGATCGTACAACTCCTTCTTGGTCGTGCATTTCCTTTTGTCAATGACTAAATTTACCCGAAAACGAAACAAGACATAAGCAAAGAGGTATTATCTGAAATGATTCCTCATTAAAGGATTAATAAGAGATGAATTGAAACATGATGGCCAGGGCCACTGCCACGTGCCTGAAAGCAATAGGCTTTACATTCTGCCTAGACATGCACTATGTTCAAATTAGGGAAACACTCGGTTTTCCTGAATGCATGATGTCCGCGTATGGAGAAATACATGTTTAGGGGTTAAGGCAGCCAATAACATGCCCGTGAGGAACCATGTGCACCAACCAGGTTGGTCCATGTGTAAGTTTGTTCTCTCAGAAGGTGCATTCCAGTGCTTTTGCTAATATTCCAAAAGTCGCTCTTTGGATATTAAATGATGAGGTAGATCCCCAGTTGTCGCCACCTTAGTATGGTAAATCAGCATGTAGGAGACACTGGAGAGTGGCAAGGTACATCGACTCTGATTCTATTATGATAGTTGAGATGCCTGCAGATATGGAAATGTGGTCTTAGTGAAAATTTGGGAGAATGGAGACTGTAGAATGAATTTTAAAAAATGCTCACAAAAGTGGACACCATGTAACAAAGGGTTAAGTTTGCTCACAGTGGAAAATTCTCGTATATTAAAGTATTTCGAATATTCTTTGTACCAAGTTTTCATACCAGGTTTTCTTTGAATTGACGAAGTTATTCCTGGAATATCGAAACTTAGTTCACGCTTCTTGTCGGCTTACCAAGTGGGCTGCTCTTACGAGTCTTATATTATCTGTGAAAATTATTTAATGCCTTCTGTTTGGATTTCATGGGAGAATTCTGAGAATATTTGATCATCATACCAACTATTTTCGATATTGTGACATTTTAAATATTAAACATTTCATAGAGTTCCTCCATGTTGACGTCGTCGAACTTGTTCCATGGAATGAATGACTTTCGCCTTCGGGTCTAAGCGATAGTTCTGTCGGTTTTTTAAGTGAAACAACCTGATGTTTTTTTCCTTCTTAGTTTATTAACTGCTTTAAACTTGAATGTAATGTCTGTTATTAGCGATGACTGTCTCCCATCTGTTCGGCAACTTTCCAATCCATCCGCGTAAAAATTTTCCGGCTTATATGCGAATAAGTTCTCAATGGCCTTTTCGACAGCTCCAAAAGAGGCGAAGTTTTTTCCATTGAGATGGTTCTGCAGCGATTGGAATAAATGGTAGCCCGATGGTGCGAGGTCAGGGGAATATGCTGGATGGACAAGAATTTCTCAGTTCCTTTTTGAGTTCCAGTTGAGTTCCTTTAATTTTTGTTGAGTCTTCATCGCCAGATGTGGTCGTGCATTGTCGTGGTGGAATACGACGCCCCTTCTGTTTACCAAAGATGGACGCTTTATAGCGAGAGTTGAGTTGAGATTTTCGAGTTGTTGGCAGTAACGACCGGCATTAACAGTTTCGTTGGATCTCAGAAGCTCATAGTGGACAACTCCCTCACAATCCCACCAGCAACAGAGCATAACCTTGCTTTGGTGGAGCTCGGGCTTTGGAGTAGGAATTGGAGATTGTCCTGCTTCACAATATTGTCTTTTCCGCTGCACGTTATTGTACAGAACCCACTTTTCGTCACCAGTAATCAATCGATCCAAAAAAGGCTCTGCGAGCTGACGGGCGCGATGCATAACACACATGGTGACCCTATCAAGCAAGTTTTCTTTTCGAACAAATCGTGGGATACCCAAGCGCTGCTCTTGAGAAAAAAAAAACCAAGCCGATGAATATGCTTTAGGGCATTTGTCTGGTGAATTCCAAGTTTCCCGCCAATTTCTGTAGATGTTTGTCGAGGATCTGTCTTAATGAAAGCCCGCAGTTTATTGTCATCGACGTCGGAAGGGCGTCCAGACCGTGGTTCATCCTCCAAACTGAAGTTACCAGAACGGAATCTGGTAAACCATCTTTGACACGTGCGATCAGTGATAGCGTCCTCCCCAAACACTTCACACACATTTTTACTTGCGGTCGTTGCGTTGTTTCCTTTTTGGAACTCATAAAGCACACAGTGTCTCAATTGCACTTTATCCACAGACATGTTGAACGCATAGTAGTTCATTTTGGACTGAACGGTTAAACTAAATTCATGTCAAACGTACTCTATAACCCTAACCCGGACATAAAACCAATTTTTACAAGTGTGTGCAGCTTAGTTCGCATATGGGAAACAGAAATAATCGACCCTCAAAAAACCGACAGAACTTTCGCCCATTACTATGTAAACGTCTGAAAGTCGGAGGCAATCCGTTTTCAATCTGAGCCAATGGGATCTTGGACATGATCCATCACTGAAGTAATGGTCCCTTTAGGCTCCTCTTTGCTTTTAGTTGAATCCATAGCTCATTTTCGCCGTAATTCATAATAGGAACCTCGACAAACTCCATATTTTAGAGCAATTTTTATAATAGACTTTGGACTTCTTCCCCCTATTTCTTTCCTTTATTGCTGTTGAATAAAGTATTTCCTTCGCTATCATTGAATACTACATTATTCAATATTTTGAATAAATCCAGTCATGATAAATATTGCAATATAGTTAGCAAGTACATGTTCCCTCTTTCCTTATTGTAACTTCATACATCAGAGAACCTGAAGCTCTGTTCCCTGTCCTAATTGGTTGCAACTCTACTTTATCTTTGTCGCGTTCGGGACGCTCTTTTTGAATGACACCAGCCAACTTGTGAAGTTGAGCAGCGTAGACGACGGCAGTCACGATGGTACCGGTTGGCAGGAGCTCATAGTACAACATTCCTTCTGAATAGAAGAACCTTCTTCTCGTGGAACCCTGGTTTCGGTTCGTGTGGCGACAATTCTCCTCGTGGAAGCCACTGACTCTTGCGAGTATGGTTAACGTAGAGGACCCAGCTCTCATCTCCAGTAACGATTTTTTTTCAGAAGGTCCTTTCTGTGCGGACTAAGGAGCAGTGATTCGCAGACACTGACACGGCTCAGAGTCGCTGAGCTGATGAGGGACCCATGTCGAGTAAACCTTCCGATAGCCGAGGTCGTTCAGATGGTTGCCGATGGCCATATGGGTGACTCCAAGTGCAGTCGCCAATTCGCGAGTGGTCGCGTTCGGCTTCGCGTTGAGGGCGTTCCGCAGGGCTTCGTCAGAAAGTGTTGCAAGGCTTTCTTTCCAACCCAATACATTTTCATATGGATCTAGTAGCTTTTCATGTGAGCCTTGTCCTGACTAATAGCGCCGTTCAACAGAACTGCGTTCTACTACTGTTTTTTTTTTTCCACGTCATTCGCCATTTTACTTACGCCGTGTGGGACTTTCTGATAGTCGTTGCCGTCAAGGGTTTACCTAGATTCATCTCGAATAAATTCGGCTGAAAGAGGCCTGACTCGTGATCTTAGGTAGAATAAATAATTCTCTTGAAGCTTATCCCTGTCGAAGTTTCAACCCTTAAAATCCCTAGGTGCCGATATATTGGCTCTTCATAATGGGGTACATTTCCTCTTGGGAGCGAAAGATTTAATAACGTCCTTCGGTCCTTCGTCGGCGATCTCGATCGTCATCTGCTCTCGGTGACCATTTCTAATCTCATAGAGTGGATTGCATAAAGCTGACTTTAGCGTAATGGAGCTTTAAACCTCCGTAAGCGCCACTAAAGGAAGTTTAAAGCCTCATTACGCTAGTCAGTTTTATGCAATCCACCCATAGTCGTTCATTCCGAAATGATTAGGCATATTAGTTTCGTCCTCGGTCAGATAGTTCCTTTCGTTATCGGATTTTTCATCTTCACTCCTCATCAACGAACGCAGCAATGAAGCATAAAAGGGTGAACTTTTTATTTAGCCCACCTTGTAGATAAAGAAGAGGCTCGAATGGTTCACTCGAGCATCAAGGTGAGGAGCCCAAGTGAAAATGTTCTATAAGAAATCTATGGGATTACAGAAGCTTATAGAGTTCTTCCCTCTATAGAGGGATTTTTATAGAATTTTATATCGGTCGGCAACAGGCGGCCCGAGGAAGTCTCCTTATGGCACGCAAAGGCCCGGCTATCGCACATTACGTTCTGACAGTTCGGCTGCACTTCTGACATTATGCCTTCCTGAAAACGAACATTTTAATGATACTTCATAGGTGTTGGCCCTCGAACTTGCAGCGTTCTGCCATCCGGCAGTGAAATTCAGTAGCCGACCACTGTTATAGAGGTTTCTACTGAAACTCGTATCTCATGCAACCATATGAGTAGAGTGGTTGTAAGAGAAGGGGGGGGGGGAGCACGTGCCCTTGGCCCCCGGAGATATGCCGCTACACGCAACACAAAACAGTGTTATTGGATTTATTTATTCGCTAAAGTATTGAAAGATCCTTGATATTAAATTGATGAGTCGAATAATTTCGAAAGACGTGGCACTCAATCAGTGGCGTAGCAAGGGGGGGGGGGGGGGGGGGGCTGGCTTCAGCCGCCCCAACTCTGGTCGGAATGTGTCCGCCCCACCCCAACGAGGAGAAGTTAGCCCCCCAACGTTCCACTTAGCCCCCCCATTGACGAAAACCTGGCTACGCCATTGCACTCAATCCATGCTGTAGATGTAGATCTCTACTTTCTGGTCCTTGCTCTTCAGCAATGGCTTCTCTCTAATCAGTGAACACGAATGCCTGCGGTACAGTGATTTTCCATTGATTGCACCCCCAATCACCTGAATTCATGACTTCATGTCATCCAACCGAGTAAAATCTGCGGTCCCAATAACTGCTTCTGGCTAAATCAGTGACTGTAATAGGAATTTAGAAAATTCCCTCTTTCGCCTCAGAAGAGGCACTGAATCGAGAATCACTGGAACTTGGATGTCCAGTCGACCTCGCAATCGCCATGACGTCATCATGTCACATGGTGGCTATTATGGCCGTTACAACCGCGTAGTTATGAATGTTTTCCTTTCGCGATAGTTCTCGCAGGAAAAGAAAAAGAGTGGCGAGATTCCGTTCATGAATATGTTCATCAGAATGAGGTTGATCACGGCATCTCTGCACTCCAGCTACGAGTCGTTTAAGAGGTGAATGAACTGACGAAGGCCTAGGCTGATAAAGGCGGTTCTCACAATGGCTACACTCATTTTCCATGACTCTAAATAACAAAGGCTTAACCCTATGTGGGTATGACGTATATATCCGTCATGGTGAAACGATCTACAGGTGGGATTTACATTTTTTTTTGTCGCACTCTATTTCGAGTTTGAGTTTTGTATAAATTCGAAACGCGAATTAAGAGTATAAACTTCAAAAAAGATTTTAAATTTCTTGCGCAAACCCAATTTATTACTCTCACAATAAAAGGTCTCATTGGTGGTAGGCTTCTGAGAAATTCCTTACTGAAGGGGTTAACTTGTCTTATTTCACTGTGGAGCTATGCAGGCTCTCATTTGACCAGTGTTGGGAGTTGTTCAGCATGCTTGAGATTTATGCCTAACATTTGATGAAAAGAATTTGGGTCTGGAAATCAGGCCAATCAAAGACTTTAGTTGGATATTAATCAATAAATAAAATTGCTTTGGTAAATTTTAGTCCTAAGCTCCATAACTTGTAGGTTATTCAGTCCACTTTTTATGGTGGCTTTAAATGGGTTAAATGTTGGGTTGTTCAAGTAAATCTTGAAATCATTTAGATAATATGGAACTCTGCATGACAGCTGCAGCATACAAGTATATAAAGTAGAGTTGCAACCAATTAGGACAGGGAACAGAGCTTCAGGTTCTCTGATGTATGAAGTTACAATAAGGAAAGAGGGAACATGTACTTGCTAACTATATTGCAATATTTATCATGACTGGATTGTATTTCCTTTTAAATCAAAGCACAAGTCCCCAAGGGTTAACTTGATATGATGCACTGCTAAGTACCTAGACTTTTAAGAAATAAATGAAAAGTTCAGGGCAAGATAAAGGTATTTCACAATTTGATTAAAATTGAATTAATATTGCTGAATATATATTGCTCCTATCGCTTCATTTGCAAAGAAAATAACAAGTTTCATTGATGATGATCTAACAATCTATTACTTCAATTATCTCCCAGTGAATGTCAGTCTTAGGAAATGTCAAGCTTTGTCTACGTTCTTGAATATGGAAGTTGCCGTCTTATTAATACCTTGCCCCAAGCCCTCCAAACAAGTTGCTGTCTATATTTCTTTCATTTTTGATATGCAATTAAATTCTTGACAATTTTTATTCTGGGATAATTTCAAGTGCATTAAGCCTACCCATATGGAAAAATCATATATGATTTTATAAGAAATGGGCATATATGATATATGAATATGTATGGAAAAATATATCTGATCATATATTGCTATTGAAACAATAAGTATATGATCATATATGGCAAGGCCATATAAGATTTTTATAAAAGCATGTATGTAAAATATATGGTGGAGCAGATAAGAAACTTGTATGCTTTAATATGTTTATCTAGTATATGGTGAGGCATATATGTCATACCTGATAATATACATGGCCAAATCAGGTATGAAACATACATGAAATCATGACACTCTTACAAGTCTCTCCCAAATGTAAAAAATGACTTCTGGAATTAAGTTGAGACTTGGCATTTTATTTGTTAGTTCTGTGAAAATACAAAAACCATTCACTAAAGTGCTGAAAATGAAACATGTTGGAATAAGTGAACAAATATATATATATCAATTTCAAGTTGTACAAAGTTTTCTCAGTCAGAACTGTCAAGTTGTACAGGATCTGTCAATTAGTACTTCCAGTCAGGGAAGAAGAAAATGAAAGCAAAATTGCAGCAGTTACTTCACATTCCTGCCACTCAGAATTGGTTTAATGTGTACTTCATAATGGGATTCATGTGAATGGCCTGATTGTGTAGAAGCCTAAAGCCTCAGAGTGTGTCATACTTGTTTTCAAGTCCTACAGTTCCATAAGCTTACAGCATATTAATATATACAGCCTTTCAAAACATGGGATAAGTAATGAAGTAATGTATGACTTACTTCATAAGGAATTGCATGCAAGCCATTATGCAGGATTATAACCACCATTAAAAAGAATAGCAAAACCTTTCCAGCATGTAGCATGCAGTACTTGTAAATTATATATCCCATATGCATATGGTACAATATACATTTCCAGCAATACATATTTTTTAAATGAAAGCATGCATGCTGAGTGTGTATTCACAATATAGGAAAGTTCTTCATTATATGCAGGAATCCATCCCTCAAATTGTATAATTTTTTTTAATGCAAAACATATATGCTGCCCTGGTATGTTTAATATATGAATAATCTTTACATGGATCATGTGCTCCAACAATGTATGCCTGCATATATGTGCATGCATATTTGAATGCATGTTAAATATTTTAAACTACGAGCTGAAGTACCCAGTGTTGCCTGGGGAAATTCAATATTTCATGCATGACAAATTGGGGGCCTTATGGTTTCCTATAAGTTACCAATCTTAGGTATTGCAAAATGTGTTCAGACCCCCTTCCCTTTTTTTAACTTTAAATTTTTTTTATGCTTTGAATAATTTCTAAATTATTTTGGAGTTAAAACCTTCTTGGTAAAATATTTTTATCATTTTGAAACATATCTTCAATGAAAACTTGATCAAAAGAATATTACTTACTACCTACTGTAGTGTACTGTACTGATGGGATTACCCCAGGGTAATGTAATGCAGGTGGCTGGTAGGGGTGAGTTGGATGGCATGAGAGGATGAAAAAAAGGCAGGGGAAGCCTGGGAATTGAACCTGGGCCTCCTGATAGCTGGTCAGGTGTGCTACCACTGCACTACTGAATCCAGGAGTCATTTGTTCCTCCAATGCCATCCCAGACACTACAGTACCCTGGAAAAGTACCCTGGGAGTGAACATTTTGGATCGAAACATAGCCCTCAGCCTTTCCCTGGATGAAAGAGGAGGCCATGCAAAGTTTGGTTGCACTGGCTCCTGCTGGGTCCGAACGCATGAAGGAACAGGCATCATCCCGATAGTTTCATTCCCTGACAGCTTGATGGTGTAGGGATGCATGAGCAGGAAAGGGGTTGGCCAGCTGCTGTTCATCGATGGGACAGTTGACAAGCAAGAAATGCGTGGAAGTCTGGGAGAATGCCATTACTCCATCGGTGGAAGAACTACAACCTGATGGCGATGTCATCTTCCAGCTGAATGGTGCCTTATGTCATACCAGCAAGACAACTCGCCAATGGTTTGAAAACCAACAGATGGAGGTGCTACCATGGCTAGTCAGCTGTCTTGATATGTCATCGATTGAGATTATCTGGGTAATTTTGAAGTCTAGCATCAGAAAGCAACAACTGAGAACCAAAGAGGGATTATGGGTGAACCTGCAGGAGTTTTTTGGGCACCATCACTCCAGACCAATGCACCCAGCTTGTCTCCTGTATGCTTGACCGATTGGAAGCCCTTGTCATGTCAAGAGGTGAAGTTACAAAATGCTGATGCTTGAAGCATTTTAGAACATGTGACATTATTTTGAAAGTTAACTTTTTTTCTGTTTGTAATATTGCAATTTGCTTTGGTCTGAAGTTAGCCCACATGTCAAAGTTGTCAACTATATGGAGATTCATTACTACTGTCTAGTTATTAGTAAAATGAAAAATAAAAAAGTGCCAGCAGAGAAAATCACCTTGCCCGAATCATTTTGGAAGTGGGTAGTAATTGCATATAACTAGCATATATGGTCCTTCTGTATGGGTCCCTGGGATTATTTCAGAAAGAAAAACTGTTTTTGTTTCCATCGGTCTTGTGAGTTGTCAGTCAAAATGAAGAAGACACTCTTGCATGAGTAAACCAAGTTTTGTCTTGAAATAGCATTACTGATGAAAATACTTGTGAAGATTAAAGTCTATAACGTTGAAACTTTCACCTTCAGTAACAAGGGTGCATATGTTAAACACCATGAAACGTGAGTCCTTGGAGTAATTGACTATGGTCTATGAACAATTAAAAATGAGTTGATTGCAAGAAAAGTAAGTAAAGTATGGTGACTTGCATATGAATGATTATACAGTATATGATGGATTGTGGATGCTTTTAGGATACAGGCATGTTTCAGGTAATCTCACCATATATAGATATGACATGACATATATGAACAGTATATGGTGCATTTGTATGAGCCATTATATGAAGATGTATGGGGCCATATATTTTCATTCTATGTGATTTGTGTCAAACCCCATATATGTTTCACATTTGTTTATGTATGAATTGCTCTATATGTTTATGTATGTACCATATATGGCTGACTAAATATATGGCCATTTCATATATGGTCTTATATGAAATTTTCACATGGGAATTCAGGTGGAGGGACAGAAGTGCAAACACAGGAGTTCCAAGCTACTCTATTGTCTAGAGCAGACTAACTTGAACTTTTCTTTGAAGTTTTGCAAGATACCTACACTTTAAAAATTAATTTATTGTCTCTTATTTGATATTTCTTGATCATATTGCAAATTGTAATTCAGAATTGCAAAATATGTTTGACTGCTTTCCAAGGTTCACTATTCAGAGTACTGGATTGGCCTTTGTTTTGCTGCAGGTCTGGTGTGACAGTAATTCCAAATGCAAGGCTTGCAAAATTAATTTTGAGTGTGCAATAGTGTGGGATATTATCATTGCCATGCTGCAGAATGGCAATCCTAGGCCTCACATGAGTGTACCAACTATGGAAACAACCTTGGGATGGGAATTTCTACCTCATCCACCCTATAGCATTATTGCTACTACTTTATGAAATTTTCATTCATTCTGAAAACTGTAGAAAACACTCTGAAGTAAGCATCATGAAGATGTTTGCTTATGTATGTAATGCTGTGACACGTGCTGACAGCAACCAGAAAGTTTCTTCAAGGAAGGATTCCTGAAACTTTTTCACAATTTGAAGGAAAGGTTTCATATTTTAGAGCTGTAATATTGAAAAATAATGAAACATTTTGAAATTTTTACTGCCAGTATTTTCAGATTTGACTTTTCTAGTCACAAACTTGGAGAATTCTGAATAATATTATTTAATTCAATAAGGATCTTGACTCATCATCCCTCACCCTTGCCCATATTTTGTCTTCATTTGTCTTTCCAGTTCAGGAAAATTGAAGTTAATCCCCCCTCCCCTGGAAAAGACCACAATGGAACATATGGGCCATATGGGCCCCTCAAATCAAAACACTCACACTTCCCCTCTTGATGTTTCAACCCCCCCTTCTTGGGGGGGTTCTGCCTGAATAACTTCTGATTAATGGTTGGAGTTGCAGGATGTCTGAGCCATACTGTGAACTGCTGATTTTCCCCCCACACAATTGAGTTTTTGCTGGTGAAGTGAATGTTGAAGATGAGTAATGGTGCCCTGTTATAGAAATTGTGAAAAAGCAAAATTCGATTCAACTTTGGCAGGGAGTAAGCTGCAGAGGAATCAAAATGTAAGATTAAATGGATGAGCAGTTGTGTAAAGAGAGTGGAATAGGTCAATGTGATGGCAAAGTTCTGGGGACTTTAAGTTGGGGTAGAAAATTGAATTCATTTTGAACAGAGGGAATGAAAACAGTAAAAGGAAAATTATTCAAGTGGAGTGAGATGATGCTACAAAAGCATTGTAGCTTGCAGGTTCTTGAGGTTCTCTGCATGTTAGAGAGGCTTCATCCTCTGTTGTGGATATCTTATTGCAATATCTCTTTTGAAATATTTTCTTAACTCATTAAATTTCATCGACAGTCAGGGCATTCTGAGTGAATTAACTGGGCCTACAAAAATTAACTTTTTTTCCATAATGAATGAATGAAGCTTAGGAGAGAAAAACGTAAGCCACCAGCCACTTCATGTCAACATAGCCTTCATAGCTGACATGGAGAACTCCCAGTGGATTGTCAGAGTTATTTTCATCAAATGTTTGACATTTTTTTTCCAGGATGATGCAAGATTGCAGAAGAAATCCCTGCTGGAGGTGTTCTAGCTAAAGGCCATAAGCCAGAAGCATGATCGGATCATGGGCCAGCAGTCAGCCAGCACCATCTGTCTTGCATCATTTCCTGCTGGCATGTGAAATCCTTCCTGCTTTTGTGAATCAATCACCCTGTAGCTAGTCCTGTCACTCTTGCTTTCCTTTCCCTCTCATTCAACCTCCCTCCCCCTCTCTCTCTCTCTCTCTCTCTCATTGATCAATATTTTCGTTTCCATGCAATATTATAATGCTATTGCATGATTTAAATTTTATGAACACTTGTGCATCTTGTGTAAAATCAATTCTCCATTGCTTTCGTGTTGAAGCTGGGATCTTTACAGTATTCTTATTCTCATGAAAGGACACGGTTCAACACGCTTGCAAAGTACAGTAATGTTATGGAAAAAGGTGCATACCATCAATCACACTTGCTGTTGACAGAAAATCTACATTTTGTGACCAACAGTTAACCCTCTCTTGCAGGTTTGGAAATTAAATTTGGAAAAAATAAAAATTTTTTATTTGCAGGCTTGCATATGGCATATTGGATCTTTGAGATGATCAAACCCAAGTGGAGTGCATCCAGAGAAATCTATGAGGTTGCATATCCAGTGGAATCAGAGGGCCTGATCCATTTCACTATTAGCATGGCTTGCATCTGTGATGACTGGCACCTTGAAGACCTTTCTGTTGAACCAGACAAAATGTCATCCAAGGCTTTGTCTTCTCCAAGAAGTTTTTGCCAGATGGCACCATTCAGTTTGACCTGAACCTCTTAGTTTTGCTCTCCCAATGAGTATCTTGAATAGGCAGCATCATCTGAGAAGACATTCTATTGTCAGCATGTACAGGGTGGCTCAAAAAAACCAAGCTATTGACTTCATCATGCTGTAAATCAGGTTGTAGTCCCTTGATTTGAATGAGCATTTAGGCACACATTTTAAAATTCTTTTGCAGAATATATAAAATTAAATGTTATGATATCACGAGTTTTTGTTTCAACAGGGTGAAAATGGCCACCTCCATTTAGAAAACTGGTGCAATAGTCCCCAGCTGCTGTTTGAGTTGGAACAGCAACAGCTGTTGTTAAGAATGCATTTTATTATCTGTATCAATGTTTTAAGATGTGTTTCTTCCTTTTTCCACATTTTTTTTTACTAAAACAAAGCAATACTGAGCTAGTTGCATGAAGACTTGGCAATGATCAAACCCTTGTGAGCTTAAAAGGGATGGGAAGCCAGAAGAATGATGAATGAATTTTCTGGTAAAACAAACTGGCCATGAAGTGATCTCAAAGGCATCAATTGGAAAGTTGAAGAGACTGGATCACTGACTTGAAAACAAGGTAGTGAAAGACCCAGAACAGAAAAAGAACTGGAAAAAATGTTGGAAAAGTCTAAATGCATGTGTTGAGTCAGGAGAATCAACCTGGAAGTTTCTTTTACCAGAAAATTCATTCATCATTTTTCTGGCTTCTAATCCTCCTTTAAACTCTCAAGGTCTTGATCACTGCCAAGTCTTCATGCAAGTACTTCAGTATTGCTTTGTTTCAGCAAAAAAAAGGTGGAAAAAGGAAGAAACACATCTTAAAACATTGATACAGATAATAAAATGCATTCTTATTAAAAACAGCAGTTGCTGTTCCAACTCAAACAGCAGCTGGGGACTGTTGCAGGAGTTTCCAAATGGAAGTGGTCATTTTCATCCTGATGAAGGAAAAAACTGGTGATATCATGACAAAATTTCATATCTGTTGAAAAAGTTTTTTCATGGGTGCCTAAAGACTTACTCAAATCAAGGCACTGCAACCTGATTTACTGCATGTTGAAGTCAATAACTTGTCTTTTTTTTTTAGCCACCCTGTATGTTAATGAGTCAAGGCTTTCAAGTTCTTGATGGTACTCGGAATCCTGCCTTCTTGCTGGAGTTGTGCTAAGTCAGTCAAAGTGTTTTCTTCAGGCCAAGTGTTTGCCCGTTGCTCGCTGCCAGGGTGTGATACACACTGTTCTTACTCATGCCTACAGGGTTGTGCAAAAGTTCCCGTACACTTTTTTCATGGTGTTCTATGTACATAATTATTTATCTAACAAGCCGAGGTTAAGGTTTTATCAAAACTTTAACTTTTCAATAATCAAAGAAAGATAAATGAATCAATAAATTCAAAGCAGGTGCTCAAAATTGGCGCCGTTCTCCTTGATGCACGCTCGGAGTCGCTTTGGAAAGTTGCGAATGATGGTCGCCAGCTGTTCGACGCTGATTTCATTCCAAGCGCGTCGCAAAGCCACCTTCAGCGCCTCGGTGTTGCGAAAAC
>CAJPEV010004416.1:0-22321 GCA_905338385.1 Darwinula stevensoni | reverse complement strand
CAGAGAAAACTCAAGCTCTGGTTTAAATGAAGTTCAGCATTAATTTCAGCATCAACATCAAACTCTATGTGCCCAGTAGAAACTATGTCTGTTTACAATCATGGACTTCACTGGTCAAACCAGTATTAAAAAAAAAGGCAATAATCTCATCTCATAACTTGACTGCAGAAGATGAAAGTGTCCCATCACATCCATTGACATCACCAGTGCCAACATATATACAGTAAATCAACTATTGAAAAAATGTCCATGGGCTCAGCTCAATTGGTGCATGAGGTCAAAAGTGATAGATAAAAAAGCTGCATGAAATGAATTGGCAGGAGGCAAGCCATTTGGCACATACTCAAAACAAATAAGGTCCCCACAACTAAAGTGTGAGGTACTGATATTCACAAATAGTCTAAATTGCTAATGCAGTGACACCTTTTGTGAGCACTAAATTTGTTCAAGATGAAGTTTTATCAGCTCATGGGAAGGAAAAAGGACTAAGTCTACTGTAGCTGTTACTTCCAGGATGATACCATGAGACTCTAAAAATAAATGCAGAAAAGTATGCCTGAGAATATGATTAGACTCTGCCACATAACTAACCCTTTTGACTAATTGGATCAACTTTTTCATGCCACTACTTTTGATCCATCTCTCATGAGAAAGATGTCAGAAGACATAATTGAACAATGTGGCATGTGTTTTAGGCATGCTCCTTGGCATTGGAAAATCTACCCATTTGTAGGGCCTAATCATTAAAAGGCACCAAGCCATAAAAATATATTGTTTTTATTCAATAAATTTGGCATTTGGATACAGCTAAGCTTACTATTCAACTATAATTACCTGTTTTAAGATATTTTTCACCCCCATGATGAAGGGTACTGCACCATTACAGTTGCACTCTAGCAGTACAACTGCTGTATAATTATATTTTTTTGAGATGACACTTTTTAAACACATTAATATGGGCATAAGTATGAGGTGTGAGCTACCACGCCGCAGTGGTCTATATGGCATATGTGGTGTGAGCTACCACACTGATTCATGGCACTAATATTGCCAGTATTCCCCAAGTATGAGGTATGAGCTATACGGTGGCCTACCTGGCGCCGGTATGCCTAATCTGGCATAATCCTTTCTTGCGGATTAGCCAGGCAGATTACCCTTGCGGATAATCCGAAGTCATAATGCTCTCCACGCTTATCTGTGAATGAAGTATATAAACCCATCAAATTCTCACGAACAGTTAGTTGCTCAGGATGCTTTTCTCGGAGTTTTATTCCGTTATCCGGAGTGAAGAGAGTGCTGCTGCATTTTTGAGGGAGCACGGACTTGTTGACGCCGAAGCTACTCCACCCGCTTGCATTCGAGAAGGTTGTGGAGGAGAGACCAGGTTCTACACGCAAAAGAAGAGGAAGGCGGATGGCAGCTAGGCTTTCTACATTTGCTTTCAGTGCGTGAAGGGCTGCCAAAGAATGCAATCCATACGGCGCAGCAATGATTTCTTCACCTACAGGGACATAAGGGGTCGTGCCCACAGCAATCTTTCAATATGTAAGATATTGGAGATTGTGTTCCTTTGGTGCCACAATCTGTCCCAAATCCAGGTAAAGAGTGCCATGGGACTGTGCCATCAGGCTGTGGTAGACTGGTTCTACTTATGTCGCCGTGTCCCTGCCCGTATGTGGACCAGGCGTGAGAAAATGGGTGGACCCGGAGGAATCGTGCAAATGGATGAGACTCTTCTTCGAGGGAAACGGAAAGCAAACAAAGGACGTCTGCTACTTGGAGATCGAGAGCCAGAGGCAGGCGACGAGAGCTCCAAGGATGCAGATCTGGTTGCAGACATTGCTGACGTTCCTGAGGGAAGGAGAAATTATGGATTGCGCATTGAAGGTCCTTGGGTCTTTGGACTTGCCATGACACTGGACAGCGGCGTCGTGGAATGTCGATTCTTCGTTGTGAATTGGCAGGACTGGAGGACACTGCACGACATCATACAGGCAGAAGTAGACCTGGGTACAACGCTCCATTCAGATGAATGGCCTGCATACATGGGCATCGACCATCTGGGGTACGTTCACGAAACTGTGTACCACTTGGAGAACTTCGTTGATCCAGAGAGCGGTGCGCACACTCAGCTGATCGAGTCTTTGTGGACTACTCTGAAGTTGAAGGTGCTCAAAGAAATGCGTGGCACGACCCAGGATATGAAGGAGCGGTACCCCATTGAAGTATGGTGGAGAGGATTGAATCCGGAGAAGACATTTGAGACCTTCTTGCGGGATATGGCGATAACATTCAGAAATTGAACTTAATGATAAAAAAGAACGAAACTGTCCTTTTCAGGGCTAACAAAGCAGCCCTTTTCAGGGCTATCACAAATATTGGGAAAAGCCTTTATGGTAGCTCACATCGCATATGCCATATAGACCACTGCGGCACGGTAGGTAGCTCACACCTCATGCTTATGCCTTAATATGTTTGTTGTTCACTTCCCACTATCTGCTTGCATTGTATCTGCTTTCTTACTTTTTTTAAGCATATCATGGTAAAGTCTGCCTTTGTAATATGGTATAGTGCCATCAACCCATCACCTGCATTAATATCAGTTACCAAAAGCTCACAATTCAATTAGATGTTTCTTGCAATTAATTTTTTTATATTGAATATCAACAGAATTTGCATTTTTAATGCTGAACNATGGTATAGTGCCATCAACCCATCACCTGCATTAATATCAGTTACCAAAAGCTCACAATTCAATTAGATGTTTCTTGCAATTAATTTTTTTATATTGAATATCAACAGAATTTGCATTTTTAATGCTGAACTTCTAAGGTGATATGGGCAGACTAACTACTACTTTATTAATTAATATTATCTAATTTGTCCTTAGACTATGGAACAAACTAAGGGCATGGGAGCAGTTCCAAAGCACATTTCAGAATGATAGTAATTATATAAAATATTTATATACAAAATATACATATATATTATATGTATTGTATATGACATTGTATATGACGAATAATCATGAACAGAGCAGCAAGTGATGGGGAATGGGAAAGTGTCAATGGTGGTCAAGGTTATGAGCAGTGTTCCTTGGGGATGTTCTAGGACCACTTCTTTTTCTGATCTATATTTATGACAAATCAAGGCCTAGAGCAGGAGTGCACAACATACGGCCCACAGGTAGTGTCAATGGTGGTCAAGGTTATGAGCAGTGTTCCTTGGGGATGTTCTAGGACCACTTCTTTTTCTGATCTATATTTATGACAAATCAAGGCCTAGAGCAGGAGTGCACAACATACGGCCCACAGGCTGCATGTGGCCTACGAGGATCTTGCTTGTGACCCACCATGACAGGTGGTGTTGTAAGTGCTACTATAGCTCCTGCTGGGTTGGTTACAGCTATAGTCAGCCAGACTGGGGCCCACGGTATGAGTAAAACTCACAAGTGGCCCTCACAGTCTCTTGAGTTGTGCACCCCTGGGCTAGAGGATAAGATCAGCAAATTTGCTGGCAGTGCCAAAATAGGCTTTTCTGTCTGGGGGGAGCAGATAGGATGAGAGTCAAGCAAGATTTGAGATTCTTGGACAAGTGGACCAAGATAAGGTTCATATGGTTTAATAAAAGTAAGCGTAAGGTTCTTCATGTTGGTCATAAGTCATAAGTTGGGGATAAGTCTCTGATTGAGTTTTGAGGGGATAATTTGGATGAAGCAAGTGAAGAGAGGGACCTTGAGATTACTCTTTACGAAGAACTCAAATTTTCCCTGCAAGTGCAGGTGACAAACGTGAAATGCAATAGGACTATAGGTTTCATCTGTTGTTTCACAGCCAGTAAGAGCTTGTGTGCTATTCTTCCATTGTATGCTGCACTAGTGAGACCCCTTTTAGAGTACGGCATTCAATTTTGGAAGCCTTGGAATAAGAGCAAATTGGCACTTGAGGGGGTCCAGAGATGGGCCGAGCAAACGATCAAAGAGGTAAGGGGACTTCCATAAGAGAAGTGTTTAGAAGCATACGGGTTGTACTCGAGAGAAGGTTAACAAGGGGGGATCTCATGCAGGCTCTTAAGAGAAATAAAGGAATCAACAATGTGGCCTGGGATACTTTCTTTCAGATTGACAGAATTATAAGAACGAGAGGAAACCAACTCAAGTTGTATATACCCCAGGCATGGCTCAAGCTGCGATAAGATTTCTTTACTTGTAGGGTGGTGAATGCATGGCGAATGCATGGAATGCATTTTAAGTGATGATGTACTGGCTGGCCCTTCCATAACTAGCTTTAAGAGGAGGGAAGATGATTTCTTGAACAAAACAAGGAAGTAACGTAAATGTTAATGGACTAAGCATTAGGAGGACTTGACATAAGAGTAAGAGTAAGAGATGCTGAAAAAAAAAATCAAAAACCAAAAATATATAATTTTCAGAGTTGTGGGATATTCCTTATGGGCATAATCACTTCTTAATGTCCCTTACCAAACCTTGATTTAAATAAATGCTTAAACACTAATCCAAGCAAGAATCATTCCCTGCTAACACTTTTCTCAAAAACCATATAACTTTTTCCCTTTTAAAAAAATATAGTCTTCTCCAAGCTGTAGAGGTAACATACGCAGTGATTATAAAGAAAGTTCCTTTGTTCAGCACATCAATCCTGTTAATGATTGGACACAGGATCATGAAAATTAATACACATGCAATAGGGGCAATGGGGAAAACAGTGCTGTATGTGTTGTGTGATGTCAACAAAAGTGAACAAATGGCTCACTAATGAAAATGAGTTGTGCTCAATGTGTGCACCTCCATTATCCAGTATGCATTGAATTCAAAGGATAACGGAAAGGATAGCAGCACATCACATGTCCTCTGGTTTGCTGGCCACCTCCCTGACAATGACATTTTTAAGGCCTGGAGTCTCTTGGTACATGCAAGACTTCAGAAACCCCCACAACCAAAAGTCTGCTGGCGAAAGGTACAGTGAATGCAGTGGTCATTCATAAGGAAAATGTCAGGAAATTATACGATCTGGAGGAGCTCCCGCAACACATGCACAACAGGGGTGTCAATGCGAGGAGCAAAGCCATCCTGCATAAAGACTATGGTGTCCAGCACATTTTGCTGCAGTAGAGTGGGAATGACAAAGGTCTACAGTATGCCTGTTCACCATGAAATCATTGCCAGGGCCAGCACACTTGAGAATATACAATGTGCTGCTGTCATGTCCATTATCCTTTGAATAGGGTAACTTGGGGGAATATGGACACCAAAAATGAAATCAGGTTATAGCATCATGTCTAGGTGAAATGAAACTTTGCCAATATTCAGAAAATATTGATTGATGTCTCCTTTATTTATTCCCAACAAGATCTGTGCAGAAAAGTAAATGGGACCTCTTCACATGGGTCCCAAGAGGCCATTTTACCCCTATTGTTGGGGGAATATGGCCAGGCATTAGGGGGAATATGGCCCTACAAAATGAAACCTGGTCATCATGGTCCATCAAGGTTGAATTTGACTTTTACAATGTCTCTGATATCTCCTTTGCTAAATGCCAGCAAGGCGTATGCAAAAAAAACCATGGTTATGGCGCCTTTGGGTCTTTTTTGAGTAGGTCTCAAGAGGCCATATTAACCCTATAGTTGGGGGAATATGGCCACTTCTGAAAAACAACTCCAGATTGTCCAGGAACGTGTGAAATGTGCTGGAACATGCTGAGCACCTTGAAATATGATAAAGGACTCTCAGCAGTTGAAAAAGAAACATTAACTGCACCGAGGACAAACAAAAAAGTCGACATCATTACCTGACTCGAGGAACCGTTGTGGAAAACAGGATTGCAACGCTTTTGCTTTTGAGTAACAATGCACGTGATTGGGAGACAATATCTAGAGACTGTGTGTGTGTAAGAGGAATGATCAAGCATCGATTAAAGTGGCTATGCGCTACGAGTGTAAAATAAGAGGTCTTACATTGCAGGAAAAATGTTGCGTTGTTTTTGCATGTATGGATAAATAGTGCCAAAAATCATAGAATGTCCTATTTTTACGAGGGATATTTACTTGCATTCAAGTTTCATGCAACAAAAATTTCTGTCAAGCGATGCAGAAGGAGGTGCATAAGCATGCCCTCATGCACGGCCTCCTCATGTACTGCATATTTTGTCCCGATGTCCAGTACGTCTATCCATATATCCAGAGGAAGTGCATTGAATGATCTCTTGCAGTCTGAGATCCCACACGTAAGGAAGCAGACAGTATCAATAGGTCTGTGCAGTGCTAACATGAAATGAAGGATGTGTCCATATTACCCCAAATCGAGATGGCCATATTTCCCCATATTGGCTCGCATTACAAATTTGACAACACTGCCTATAAACCGCAAGTGAAGGGGTTAGCACTTTGCACAAGCATTTTATCAATAGGTCTGTGCGGTGCTAACATGAAATGAAGGATGTGTCCATATTACCCCAAATCAAGATAGCCATATTTCCCCATATTGGCTAGCATTACAAAATTGACAACACTGCCTACAAACTGCAAGTGAAAGAGTTAGCACTTTGCACAAGCATTCTGGAGAGACCATAGAAGAACTTAGAAGTAATGGTTTCTGTATCCATGCTGCTATTAGGAAATATACGCTTATGTTGCTCAAGGCTCATATTAGTTCTACGGTCATGAGTCAAAGAATTGTATGCATATGACTTTTAAGACATCGATGTATCTAGAATTCCTGTGGGAACAGGATTGATGAACAGGTCTACACATTTCAACAATTGCATGTACTCTTCGATAGAACTATTTTTTAAATTCGCCCAAACTAATTATGCAGTCTATAAGGGGATTCCTTGTGAAGGACCATATTGCCCCAATGGCCATATTCCCCCAAGTTACCCTATGCCTCCATTATCCATAGTGGATAACGGAGATGCACACATTTTCATGACTCAACACATCAACACAACTCATTTTCATAAGTGGGCCATTTGTTCACCTTTGCTGACAACACACAATATGTACAGCATTGTTTTCCCAACAGCCCCTGTAGCATTTGTATTAATATTCTTGATCCTGTGTCTAACTGTTTAAAAGTTCAGATGTGTTGAACAAGGGAATTTTCTTTTTATCACAATGTAAAATAGTCAACTCTCAAGGATGGTTTTATGACTTTCTGTGATATATTCCTGTTGACACCAGATGAGGGTTTAAGCTCCTGTGTGTTTGGTGGATGGGAGTATGTATGTGCATCAATCAAGTTTGAAAACAAATCGTCTACTTCAACCTGTCAAGACTTTCTTTTAATCAACTTATAGATAGGGCCATATATATTCATACAACATATAACTTTTCTACATTTGCATGCCAAAGAAAAGCAAAGAGAAATATATATGTAGTGCATATGTCAGCATCTCTTCAGTTGCCAATCTTCAGCATTTCAAAAAGACTCCTTCTGAGTCATGTGGTTTTGACATTCAAGAACTTGCCTAGCAGACCATATAGCAGAAATTACACACAAATAAGAATGGCCCCCCTGCAGCTCTGATTGAAACCCAAAAAGATCCTGTAAGCTGAGTCTGCCAGAAGTATGTGTCCAGAAATGGAAGCAGTGACCAAAATAAATAAATAAATAAAATTAATTTACCTCTTTCAGATGGATTTAAATCTCCCACATAAGCGCTGACAGCCAGATATTTACTACAAAGTTTTTAAATGCTTGCTAACTGAGCAATTATTCATTTAATATCAAAGCATTTTTCCAAAAAGTTGCAGTACAGCATTTGTGCCTTTATGCTATGCAAAAATGGTTTCTGTGGCACAGTAGTTGCAAAATTAGTCCAATAAAGCTTAATGTACAAATAAATGTATGCACATACAATAAAGGTTAATGGTGCTGAAACATAAGTCAAACCATGTCCATCCAATGTAACCAACAGACTCTAGGATTGCAGGTTGCTTTTGGGAAGAACAGGATAGACATGAAAGTATTTAATGAGTAATGAAAGTTAGTCTTTTTGTCTCATTAACCCTTTTGGTACAGAGTTTGGCAGTCATTAACATCATCCATGGACTAAGTTAGTTTTACAGAAGATGTACAATGTGGATATAGATGTGGATGTGGGAATGCATTGACCCACATGTGTTCATAGTCCTAAGGAGAAGCTTACTACAAAACGTGCATACACGTTTACAGTCCAAAATGCACAGACTACTGTAAATGTGAATACACGTTCACAGTACTTAAAGGGTTAAGATTCAGTTGAATATATGAGAAATTATTGCTGCAGGAAACACGAGAATTTAATTTGGTATGAATATTGAAGGCCAACAAACATTATTTTCTAGCAAAATTTTTTACAAACTAATATATATGTTTTAGGATGGACATGGTTCTTATTACCTGGTCGTTTCAATCAGTACTCCTTATTGTTTAGAGGAATTTTTTCGTTCAATAATCAAACAGCTTTTAGAAAAGATAAAGGGTAA
The DNA here is from genome assembly GCA_905338385.1 of Darwinula stevensoni. Taxonomy (NCBI): domain Eukaryota; kingdom Metazoa; phylum Arthropoda; class Ostracoda; order Podocopida; family Darwinulidae; genus Darwinula; species Darwinula stevensoni. The sequence goes on along the minus strand of CAJPEV010004416.1, from coordinate 13,837 downwards.
TAGAATCCACCAGACCTACACATAGTACTCAGTAGCATGAGTGAAAGAGCTGAGAGCAGCATTGATGAGGGACATGGAATAGGCATCTAGTGGCTCATCAGCTGGAAGATCTTCCCAATCCCCTCACCCTTCCAACTGTGGGAAACTTCCCACTAGAGGAGGAATGTAACGGCAGCAGCTGATACTCATCATGGTCCCCATGACATTCTTGTTTTGCATATGCCAGCAATGATATCCTCAGCCTGCAATGCTGCAAGACATATTCAGTTCAATTCCATTGCATCTCTTTCTCATGAAGGGAATGTCTGTGCTGAGAACAGAGATGGAATAATCTATAATTGACTCACAAAGTCTATTCCTCAATTCCTTCCAAGGAAAAAAAACTTGGCTTTGGCTGTCAACCCTCAAAAATGTTTTGCCTCTACTAACATAAAATAAAAATCATAGACCAAAGCACTAACTGTTTCACTGTCCATTTTTACAACACATCATGCATAGAAAATGACTGCAAAAGATTAATGCAATTGAAACCAAACATAAAGGATACATGTACTTCAGAAAAGTTTTGAAGCAATTGAGCTCTCCAATAAATACCACTCGAACATCTAACAAAGTCAATCTCTTGAGTAAAATTCAAATAAGTTCAGTTGCATTTCAATAGCTATTCAATTGACTCACAATTTGCCCATCGCAGAATGAGACTAATAATTATACATGGGACCCTGGACCTTCACGTGTCGTACGGTGTCCTCCTGGAGTGAGAAGACCAAGAGGAGGTCTTAGACTAAATTAAATTCTGTCGAGGTACTTTGAGGGGTGTACCTGTTCATCAACATGGACCCTTAGGTTAATAAGAGTTCAATGACAAGAGGTCATTCACATAAGCTGATAATGGATGGGTGGATTGAATTTTGCTCTGACAATGAGAAATGTAATCCAGTACAAAATGTTGATAAAACATGAAGGTCACTGAACTTCACATGGATTATATGGTGTAAAAATCGATTGCAAGCAGAGAATTCCAAACCTGTCAGAATTGATTAATGACTTCTCAACATTTTTAGTGGAATTGGTTTACAAACAATAGGATCATGATTATTTGCCAATTGATAATTACACAATATTACACATAACATTGAAAATTCTTAAAACACCTCAATGCAATATGTTTCTTGACCTTTCTTCCCAGCTAGGATTTGCATAAATATACTGACTAGAAGTCAAAAACATCAAAGCATAACCAGTAAACTACTCATATAGTGTTTGAAAATTCTAACCATGACATTATTGGAAATTCACAGCTACGTGTCACATAACCCTGGCCTGAAAAGTTTCAAAGTGACTGAAAGACCTGATGCTGAAGAGAAAGTACAAATGAACCATAATGAAAAATTATCAGTATAACTACATAAGATGGAATGATGGACAAGTACAGTGGTGATTCATGGAACTCCATCCATGAGGGACCAGAGCTGAGCAGCAACAAGCTAGGCAGCAGTAGAGTGAGACAGGTGGACAGCTGACAGGCCCTTGGGGGAGCAGACCTGCATGAAGCAGTGGCTGGCTGAGATGGTCAGCCCCACACTGGTCTTCGTGTCTCTGGCCAGGGTGTCATGGGTCTCCTCCAGCCAGCTCTCCCCAAGACCTAGGAGATTTAAGGACAGTGACTCCAATTTCTCCTTCCCATCCTTGCTGGGCCTTGGATAAAATATCAATTGCACAAATTTGGAATACCTTCCAAGAGGAAAACAGGCAACATCATAATCAGTCTGCTGATGGAAAACAGCTAAATAATAACTAAGCATATATTCTAAATATGCCTTCATGAACAAAAGAAAATATACAAAGCAAGGAACCCAAAACATGAAGCTGCAGGGTGATGAAGAAGTTACTGTACAGTGGAGTTCATGATATGATGTAAGAAGCATTATTGTAGATGGGATGTACAGACAATAATGTGCATCACAGATGTTACAAATATTTGATGAAGTGTGTGAATTTCTGTATTTGATGATGTAATATGCATAATATGCAGAATAGTACTAAATAAAAGCCACATAATTAATGAATTTTACTGCACAGTGACTTCTTGATCACTGTGATTAATTTGGCTTGGTTTCTTTCACTGTTCTATTTTTCATGGAGAGACTTTCCAAAATTTAAACTTGTCTGCATCTGCTTCTATATGGTTGGCCTTCATCTTTCAAGAGAGGTACATGAAATTGTGAAAAATTAAAGCCTGTGTATTGTCTTGAAGCAGTCAAACTCTTTGAAAGAGATTCATTTTAAAAGTAACATTGAAGACAGCAAGAAAAAATGGACAACATGGCAGTCAAATCTTTTAAGAAGCCTAATGGAGTCTGCATTATTTGGAGGGGGTTAGGGGGGGATTGGAAGGGAAAAATACAAATTAGCTTCATAACTTCCATTGCTAATGTTACCTAAAGTCCTTAAAACTTGCTGGGATTTCACAATTAAAAAAATATGGCTGCACCTCAACATTTAACAGGTAGAATCAAACCAGAAAGGGAAGATCTTGGGAGAGAGGCAAATAAGATGATCTTAACATGAGGGGCATGATGACAATGATGGGGGAGAGACAGAACACAAACAAACCCTCCTTCTGGTCAAAACTCCTTCTGCTCCAGAAGCCAAGCAAGGACTGCATTCACTGAGTCAGGTGATTCCTCCACTGATGTCTAATGGGCATGGGAGAAAAAGTTTTAAATTGAACTTGTCATCAAGGATCACTGAGAATCATACACGTTTCTGTGCCTCTTTAAGCAAGTCTATTTCTAGAGCATTGAAATATATCCATGATTGCTCATGTTTCCTATATAAATTGATTATATGTTTCTAGTTAAAAGTTTTAAATGTTTTAAAACATAGTTTCATATAAATGCTGATGGAACTCTCACCCTAACAGATGTATGAAGCTCATGCACAGTGTGAACACAATTGCATGAGATGCAGTGACAGGAAGCTTGAAGGAGGAATTAAAAAGGAAAGGAAAGAAACAATTACAGTGCATGTGATAAGTAAAACACAGGCAGCCCAAGCTCCAACACTAATGGCTTCCAAGATCCTCCCTTTACTCAGTTGTTGCGGGATGGACCACTCTGCCTTGGCTTCCTTCACTGCCTCTACCAGCCCCTCCAGCTCCTTGGTTCAGATAATAAAATAAACAATATATTAATTCTGTAAATCTACACCCAGCTCACACTTCTCCTTATTTCACCAGGATTTTACAAGAAAGATTATTTATTTTTTAAGGTCATTTCCATCGAAGGCTCCTTTTCTTAGCGATTAGGACATTGCTAACAAGACTTAACATATTTAATTCTATTCAGTACTGAAATGAATGAATCTCCCTAGTTTTAAGCAAACTTGTAGCCATTTGTAACTGAAAATATACTATACTTCCTTAATTTCCTGAATATTATGATGAAAATCTCTCAGACCGACTTCAGACTGAAAGCCATAACTCTGTGTATAGTGGCATGCCCCAGGTAGATNGAAAGCCATAACTCTGTGTATAGTGGCATGCCCCAGGTAAATGACATTGCTCATGGGCATGATTCAAGGCCAAGGTCTAAATGAGAGTGGGACATGTGTTGAACTTCCATGCTGCTCTCATTTGACCAAAGAAGATTCCCAGGCAACATGTGATTTCCAGGCTATGATGATAATAATGACCATGGAATATTTCTTGAAGAGATAAAAAGCATCTTCAGAAAAAAAATACTATAATCATAAGGGTCCTTGTCGGGGTGAAGTCCTGCAGGTGCATTGTGGTTGTCAATGGATAGTCCTAATTATGAGATACCAGGATGCCTTATTATACCTTATACCCTATTGCCCACATTCATTGTCCCTACACATGCAATTCCACATTCCACATTCCACATTCCATGCAGGAACTTGCCCAGTGGATTCAAGAAAATCTACTCATAGCTTGGGGCAAGTCAAGAATCAATTCAGGATATAACTCATTACTTCAAACTATTCATTAGATAGCTTATGGATGGTCCTTTCAATTGTAGAGTCTCAATTCCTTCTTTAACATTGATTCAGATTAATGTATCTATGAAATAGATAGTCATTTTCATATCCAGACAGTCCATGAGAACATGTCCAGCAGTCCCACATGAACAAGAACATGGAAGTACATCATAGCAAGTCACAAGATTGCATGTAGCTCATATGGAAGAAGATTCAAAATGTCTCACATAGGGTGTTCAAATGTCCTATGCAGATGCAGAGCAACAGAGGAAGAGTAGTCCAGCTCCACAGCTCACTTGGCTTCTCTAAACCCAAGGAGGCTACAAGCCAACAGCAGGTGAAGTCCATCCAGTCTAAATCCTACAAGTAATCAATCTTTTTTTATGTGCTCAGTCAAACCCAATGTATACTTCAGGCTGCTAACTAGAACAGCTAAGAACAGTATTGGTATTAGTTAAAATAATCTAACACTAATGACGTAACTGTCGTGTCGACTGAGGCCCTCGATAGTCTTTCTTTACTCCAACATATTCACTTGAGACCAGAAGGAATAAAAAAAATGCAAACCCACATTCTTGACTTCAATTGGCTAAAAAATAATGAGAGACAAGAAAAATGACTCAAATAGACTACAGGCATGGGTCTTCACAGCAGAAACCTCTCCACATCAGCCAGGTGGGATGCTGATGGTGCTGTGAAGGCAAACTCATCATATAATCCTAAAAATAAGGAGAGTGCCCACTCCAGACTGTTAAATCAATTTTGTGACTCTATTTGATAAAATGCTATGTGGATGATTAAGTTAGAACAAAAATAGGTGGAGACAAAGAATAAACAGGTTGAATGTGATGCCGAATGTTGACTGATATACAAAACTAATAGGGTATACTTATGTTGATTGTAGTAAATGACAATCCAAATGGTACAGAAAGCATTGATAGAGGTATAGAGGAATATATCTTTTCACACAGAAAATAATTCTCTCCAGGATGATGGCTATGTATTGCATATCTAGCAAAGGAATATGAAGAATGACCTTGAATCTCCTGGACTTCTGTGGGGAAGCAATTTGTCCTTGAGTTGGCCCAGAACAATGTCTCAGTATTAGCACTATTGGCATCATGAGTGCTTTCCATTTTTATTTTCATGAATTACAGGAACATGAACCAATAAATGGGACAGAGTCCTTTTGCCTTCCTCAAAGAAGAGAGATTTTTCTTGCTATCCTAGTTCCTCTGCTAAGTCTCTTAAACCATTTTTTACTCTGCATGACCCAATGGCTTACAACTCCACATAACAAATGCTCTGAGTTTAATGCCCACACACTTCTCTCATTTACCTCTTTCTCACTTCCCAATGATTACGGGCAAATAAATAAAAATAAAGCACGATAAATTTATATGAATGACCCAACAATGACGTGTAACTGGAAGGCCTAGCACTTAACTGGTTGATCGCCACGAGGCGCACTAGTGCGCCTCACTGATTGGGAAAATCAATAGGCCCCCATTGATGTGGTGGCCAACGCGTTAATCAGAATTAGACTGATGCAAACGCTAACTTTAGGCCTTGCATGGTCGTGCGAAGCAACATCTACGCATCTCATTAACCTAAACTCAATGCAGATTGAGGTGAAACCTCCTACTTTCTAGCAGCTCTGTCAGGAAACCCCTCGGGTCATCGTGGGAAATCCTTGCGGAAAGAGATGGACTAGGATTACGTGCTTTTCCCTCCATTTCCGGGCGACCACGTGCTCTCACACTGTGGACGCCATTGTCCTTGACTTCGCACGTGGGAAAACGCGCGGAGCCTCATGTGTTCCACCAGGAGCTACTACGTACGCTTGAAACTAGATGTCTCTCACTACGAAAGCGAGCGACTTCCGCCGTGGAGGCTTTATGCATCCAACCTCGTGGTCGAAAGGGAGGTGCGTGCATATTAGCGATCAGTTCTACGAGGTCAAGCTACGAGAGGTTAGTGAGCACCTGCATGCGGTTTTCCCAAAAATCCGTCCCGGCCATTGCAACACGAGCCGTCTTTCATTGGCGCTCTTTGGTCAATTCGTATCATGTATTTACAGTCGAACTCGGTTATAACGACCTCGGTTATAACGAAACCTCGGTTATAGCGACGAAAGCGCCAGGTCCCGGCGTAGAGCCCATAAGGCACGTTACATTTCACCTCGGTTATAGTGAACTCGGTTATAACGAAGTCCATTGAAGGTCCCACAGACGAAATCGACAACGTTCCTGTCCCTAATCCGTCATTCTTAGCTGAAATTTCCGTCATTGGAAAAATTAGCATTGGCGAGCCATAACTTTATATTTCCTGGATTCGGCATTCCTTGAGAGTCATTTAGGTGTGGCTGGAGCAATGTTAGGGAGGGATAATCCCCAGTGACTAAGATCACCTTAATTCAGTCGCCATTTGCATTTCTCGTTGACAACATGGCCAATGAAAAACGAAAGAGGCAAGCCTTCACGATCGAAAGGAAAGTGTGCTTGATTAGTTTATAATAGAAAGAGCTCGAAGTGAAGCTAGCGTCGCTCGTGCACATGGACATCTGTTCATCTGTTTCCACAATTTGGGAAAATCGTGACGGCTTCATCCGTGCATGTCACAAAACAAGAAACTTCCTAGGTCTGTCGAGATGACATCGACGAAGCCTTGCTAAAGTATAAAGTAGTTCAAGGTCCAAAGAAGTGCGAATATCACGATTAGTGGGTCAATCTTGAAACTGAAGCTAGTGCAGCATGACCAATGTAAACTGGAGTTGTAACGTTATATAGCATCAATTTTGAAAACAGGAAAACGGAGTGCCAATAAAGGCAACCTCGGTTATGACGACGGTTTCTACCTGGTCCCTTCGATGACGTTATAACCGAGTTTGTATTTTATTTCCTTTTATTTTATTTCTTTCATCAATAGGCTTTGGTAGCGCCTATTACCTTTCTCCTACCCTTCCCCTAACAAAATTCAGTCTCCGCGTATTCCTCTCTGAGAACATCAACGGGAACGAAATTTGGCATACTTCTTCCTCTCTCACTACAGAATCGCTCCAGCAAATTTGAAGCTTCATCTCCCCGAGGTTGTGGTGAAATCTTAATCTTGCTTTTTGGAGATGTCGATTTCATTCCCTTATTTGAAAATATTTTTTTGTTCCCCCCCCCCCCTCCCTCTCCTTCTCCTTGGGTAGCCACTCCTGGAGTGTTTTCGAGGGAAAGAGATGATACTAACTCATTGATAAGGAAAAGAGTCATTTTTTCCGTTGCACTATTTCACAGTAAAAAAAAGATATTACCTGTCGTTAACTTAGCGTGTTGGCTCCAATCCAGTCCCCAAGGGTTGCCGGATATCGTGCCGTAGTTATGTCACATTCAAGAATGCTTCAGCCTTCAATGATTATTTCTGCGAATAAGCATTTCCAAACCTTTTTTCCAACCCTCTCAATATCGCCTTGAATCGAACCCAAAGATTTGAACAAACAGTTCCAGATGAACACAAACGATACATATACAGGTGAGAGAGGGCATCAAGGTCCTGACTAGGGCTTCCGGAGGGTCGGTACACAGCAATGATATTGAGTGCTTTGAAGAAGTGTGACCCTATTTGGAACATGCATTTCAATATTCCCGCAATTGAGGGTGGTGGTAGGCATTCGATATGTAAGGCTGTCTCTAATGTATATTAAAAGACCACAATGACCAGAGTTATCAGGTCTGTCAGATGTAATTATATTGTGGCCTGGAATTAATAGAGAAGCTGAGGGGATCTTACTGGAGAGCCAAGTTTTACGCAACAAGAGAACATCAAATGGGAATATTTATAATATAGAGAACATTTATTTTTCTTGCCAGGCTCTCGATATTAAGTGAGGCAATTTTGATTCCAGCCAGAGTGTCACACCATGCAGTTTCTATTCATCTGGAGGTCAGTTGGGGAATTGATCATGCTTGCGAACTTGCAATAATGTAGAAATAGCAGAAATTGAAGGACTAACAAATTCATAACAAATGAGAGAGCTCTCAGAAGGTCCAGTAAAGTCAATTCAGAGAGTTGTGGAAGATCTGTGGCGGTAGCCGAGTGGGGTTTTTGTTTGTTGCCGAGTTGGGAGTCTTGCATTTGACCGAGTTTCGGAAGATTTCGAATGATTGGGGTTCGTCGAATATCAGAACAAGGCCCTCGCGGGTTTATTTAATAAGCTTTACATTGCAATGTTTGGAGAACTCGCGAGGAAGGGACATAATGAACAAGGGTATAGAGGTACCCACAAAAGAGGTAGCATGGTGAAGGCTGGAGGAGAGTGGGCCACGCAAATCAGGAAAACTGCGTCCAGGACGGGGTTACAATTAAGACTGCCGCTCTGCCTCTTAGGGCATCCAGAAAAAACCTTACTACCTCTCCCCTTAGTCAGTGACCGGGGCCTACTTCCCGAATAAGGACATCCCTTCCACCGCGTCACTGGCTAGGAGGAGGTCGCACGAATATTTACTACTGCTCGCTAAGAAGCATGACCAATCCACCTCGCAGATAAGACATGGCATGGCAAGCAATCCTACATACAATTTCTCCACAGATCGATGGTTGATGGAGCATGTGAGCTCTGTGAGTCAGCCTCGGGAAGGAGTGGTGGAGCTGGAAGAAGTGGAGGGCGACGGTATGGAGGGGTGGGTGCAGATGAGTTGGGAGTGTCATGTGACTGCAGGGCCTGTTGTTGGCTGATTGCTGTGTCTTCACTTCCTGGAGTGTTATGGGTGGATCATCCTTTGGTCATCACTATAAAATAGGTATGTGGGCTGTCGGGCAGAGAATCGAGGAAGTTTGTGAGTAGGAAGATGTGAGGAAGTTGTATTGAAAGGCTGAGATTGTGGAGTAACTGGCGTGTGGTTTGAAAAAGTAAGAGATAATTTAGGATAATCTCACTGAGAAAAAAAAAACATTTTCTCGTTATTTTACGTTGTTTTTTACCTTGATGAACCCCTTTCAACCTTAATTATTTCTAATGAATTTGAAATTTCCATTTCTTCATACAGGTCATACTGTGTTTTGATGTGAAGAGGATTCACATAATTCTTTTTTTACAATTTTTAAAATAATATTGTCAACGTGGTATCGAATGTATTGATACAAAGTTCGATCATTGAATTCGCGAACTGATGCTGATAATCGCCCAATATTGCTAAGTTGGCAGCCCTGCAGGGAAGAATGAAATAATGGTATCCGCCCGCAACGCCTAGCACTGAAAGTGTTTTTGCGATTGAAATTATTCGTGTCAGGTCTTCGTACAGTGAACTGCTGGTTTTCATGAATGACGTCCAGGGCAAAGGAAAAGGAAAAGCAACCGTTACACCTGACTGAATGCGCTCTGAATATGTTGCACCCTTATTCGTGGCTTCGATTCACTCGAACTCCTAATTTTCCAGGAAAATGCTATCGATTTTTTAGTTTATTCACTGTCTCCAAATGTGAGGAATATTCATCCAGTTGAGCATCCTCTGAGGCTTGTTCCAAATATGTTTGAAGAGAAAGGAGGTCGAGTCGCTAGTCCTTCCGATCTCCAACAGCATGGTTCCTGTCACAAATCACAGATTCATCGATTTATTTAGGCTAGGTCAGGTTATACGATACGTCAGGATCGTGTTTCACCTCTATTTTAACGATGGCTAATAAATGAAAATAATTCCTTTTACAAGGTCTTCAAAGGAGATGGAAGGCAAAACGCATTAGGAAATTGTACCCAAGCATATTGCGGTTTGTTTTCATGATTTGGAAAAGTCCACGAGCTCATGGCGACACAATAATGCGTCCTGCTCGTCATCATCACCCTTTCTCGTTTCCCTGATTTTAGTTTTTCAAATCGAAGCGTGAAACGGTCGATTTTTATGAAAAATGCCGTTCAGCAATAATCTGAACGGTGGAGTCCTGGAGAGGAAAGCGCAGTAGCCCGCCCAATACCTGAGCCCCAAGACCGTCTACTGTACGGGGAATTGGTTTCCCACTTCGCAGACTTCTCTCATTCTTTTGCGGTTACACAAGGAACACTCTGACAGTGAACAGCTGAGTGAATAACCTGTGAACCACCTGGTGGCAGAGTTGAACCGTCTATTCAGAGCATGCCAATGCAGGTAGGTAGGGTTCATACATTGACAGAAGTTGCAATGACAGCATTTCCTATGCACAAATCAGACTGTTGTTGGCGATAATACATGCATATGTCCCAAGTACTGAACATTTGCCTGGAACGGGACCCCATAATGGAATGGACCCAGAGTCTCTTTGAGGGGAGTGTTTACCTATTTTTAGCTTTCTAAACTTTTCCAGCAAAGTCAAAGCCTATCATTTACGTCTGTATTTGTTGAAGTTCATGATGAAAAATACAGAGGGCGTGTGAAGAGCATGAGGGCTTCGATGGTGGGAGAGTGAAAGAGAGGGGGAGAGAGGGACAGCTATGCATAACTTCGCTTCGAAAGGGGCTCAGGATTCCAGGCGACTTTCCTCTTCTAAGGAGGGGATATCCCCACAGCTCAGTTTTTTTTCTTTCCGGTTCGGACCGGATGATAAATGAGTTTAAAACAGTATGAACAAACTTATATTCCGCTATGTCAGAGGCAAGCTTCCGGATCCGGGACTTGAGGTACTTGAGCTGCTCCACCAGGCGACGGAATCTCTCCTCTGCCACCTCCACGTCCATCGACAGGTTCTTGGCCTTTTCCACGAGTTTCTCGTGTTCTCGTTTTCGGAAGTCCAGGAGTTCGTCCAGGCGGCGAATCTTCTCCTTTCGGCCACTCAGCTCATGTTCGACTCCTGTCATGCCGTCAAGAGTTCATAAAGAAGCTAGAACATTTATAATTGCGTGAATCGCATTTTTTTCTTTCGACCTATCGATCGAACATTCCTACTCAACACGAATAAACGATGAAATGTATGCTCACTCTTGTAAGCCTCTTGATAGCGTTCCACGTTGTCGACGAGTCTGCTGATGGCCGACTCCTTACATGTTTCAACCCGAACCAAATAATTTATGCAATTCTCAGAGATTCGATGAGACCTTTGAAAGGGAACTCACCTTCTGCTTGAGATCCTTCCTGCTGGATGAGATTTTCTTCTCCATCTCTGCCACCTCTTCCCGAATCTCTTTCTGCAAAGCATGACAAACTGTGAGGTGGCTAACGATAACAATACTCTGGCTCACCGAATTGTACGTCAATCTGATCGAGAGAGAAATATTGGTGCGCTATAGTGTAAAAAGTAGTTTAGGATTCAGTAGTTAGAGATTATGGACTCACATCCTCTTTGATGAGCTGATGAAGCTGCCGCTCAAAGACATCCACGTTGAAAGTGCTCGTCAGGGCTGTGTACAAGGGAACCCGTAACGAGCTTCACACAGCATTGCGTTAGCTGGAAAGTATTGCGAAACGGGCAAAAGGGAAAACTTTACCTGGCAAGTCCTCCTGGAACGTGGAAATTCGAGAGGAAGACACAGATTTTCCCCTTCTGCGGGCCATGTCAACGCCTTGGGCGATCTCCTCGACGATTAACTCCCCCTCGATTTTTGTCCTGTTCTTCCTCCTGTACGGAAGAGAAAAACGCCTAGAGACATTCGTCAACAATGTCTTCAGGTCTCCATCGATCGAAATGGTCCATTTTCCTGGAATCGTTATCGTCAGAGCATACCTGACACCACTGTAAGCTGAGAAGACTCTTGTGGTAGGAACTGTGGTAGGAACTCGCGGAGGACGACATTGATGAATCTAGAGGTTTCTCTTTGCCCATGCTAAACAAAGTTTTTATCTAAACTAGTAGGTAGCCCGTGCAAAAGCACGGAAGAATTTAAAGGCAATGATTGCGAACATGGCAATAAGGGGGAGGGGGGATCACCAACGCCTTCTGGATCCACCACTAGCTGGTCATGTGAGAGGACTGGGCGCGACAAAGACACCCTAATACCTCGAAGGTCTGCCTCAGCGCTCCGTTAATCTTCACGTCAAAGGCAGGGCGGACGGGGACCTGAAGCCGAGCGAAGACGAAGAGCCGCCCAAAGATCAAGAAGTTACCTTAAATCGTCGCTTCTTAGGAGAATATGGTATGTGAGCTTTTATTGGTGGTCTCACGTTGCTCTACGGACATCGCATAGGCGAAAAGGGAAGAACGACTTTATTTATCAGTGACTTACAGTATATGATGAACGACCTGTTCATGGAAACGAATAAGTACCTCGTATGTCCCTGGAATGAATCGGCAATATAAACTCCCCATATTGCCTCATGAATAGATCAAGAATGTTCATGGGATTGTAGAGCTTTTGCACCGTGAGGAGCAGCACGTAGGCTACCAACAATCGGAGCCGATGGGGAATCCAGACCGTCTTTTCATTTATGCTTTGAATACAGAGAAAGACAGTTGAATGCGCCTGGGCCCTGCAATGAGGAGGACCTTCTCCGATTTAGCCAAGAAATACAGGACCTAAATACAACCTGGCCTTCCAAACAGGAAACATGCTAATTGGTAGCGGTAAGCCACATGCTATTATATCACTTTCAATGAAAACCTAAGAACAGGTTAGTTGAAAATTTCGATCATCCAATATATAAGGTCAAAACACTATTATAAGCCTGAAATTGGTTTTTAGCATTGTCACTGATCTCCTGTAATGAATGGAAAGAGGTGGTGGTCGGGTGGGGTTGTAGGACCTCGCGCATTGACCTCTCGCCCTCACCATAGAGTATAATAAGTATAACTAGAGTCGACACTCCAAGGGGTGGGGAGGGGGGTGGTCGAAATATTTCAGAGACATCTGGTGGCTTGTTGTAAACAACACTTCCAAAAATCGTGTTTCGTGGCAGCGGAATCGGGAATCGACTGGGAAGGAATATTTCAAAGGCTCCCCCTCAGGTCACGTGACCACAGCTCCAGCCCCCCATTCTGTGTCTGCTTTTGTCGCCCTGGGGCCGTATTCAATATATTTCTTAAAAGTAAGTCTAGAACCCTGCTAAGTTGTCTGCTAAGGTAAGTAGGGTACTCAACTCAGTCATTCAATATCCGTCTTATCACGCTGCTTATCCTAGCAGAGTGCTAAGGGACGCCGAGCAAGCGTTACATCCTGGAACGGCCCGTTCCAGGATTATATTATATATTCTTTCCGTGTCAACATGGCAGTTTTCAAATGAGAAGCGAATATTAACCTACAAGAGCAAATGGTTTTGCTGTTAAATATCAAGAGAACTTTGTGATGGGTTCATGCCAGAGCCAAAACGGTCTTGGTATGCATCTCTATCTGGATCTTCATTCGGTTGTTCATCCATGAATACATTTAAATAGTCATGAAGTCCTCAGACCTTTTGTGAATGTAGGCAATTTTCCCCTACCCAAATATTACCTTCACCATGGGAAAATGTTGCTTAGCTATCTGCATGTGTACATGCATAGCACTTTTAAAGAAGCGCCAATTTAAAGAATACATTATTTTCACTTTCTGGGGAGGAAAACTTATCTGCTTTCAAAAGCCATGTTTGAAATATGCAATAAATTTTCTCAAGGCCTTAGGGTAAAAAAAATACTTAAATGCATATGCAATCTTCATTCGTCATTATGAGAGGAGTTATTTCTTCCCTCCAGAGATGGCGCCATCGGCGGGGTCCTCAGTTCGTCATCCCCTCCAGAGATGGGGCTTGCATTGGTGGCACGAGATCCTTTCATTTGTTCTAGTAGCCTCCTGTCTTCCTGGCAACATAATTTCGGGAATCGGAAATTCGAAAAAAATCCTCACACACTAAATATCAATATATTCTCAACATTGACTAGGAACAAGGCCAACGAGACCAACCCTTCCGTCGAT
>CAJPEV010004415.1:0-22321 GCA_905338385.1 Darwinula stevensoni | reverse complement strand
AGGAACGCTCGACCTCGACATGTGATATCGAAATGGGCGAAATCGCCTCTTGATATCACTAACTATCTTGAAAAAAAATGCAACTATTATAACAGAATTTATGACCTCACCTGTAAGCCAAGAAGCAAAGTTGCCTGATGCCGTTTCTCCTGAATGTTCAATCTTCTTGGTAATTTGGTGGCTGGAAGCAAACGTGCACATGAATACACCTACTGTCACCAAGACAACTGAGATGTATTTAATCTTGGAGTAGCGCCTTTTGAGGATTACGATTCCCAGGATCATATTGGCCAACAGGGAACCCTTGTGTGAAAAGATTCTGAATGCAGTAATATGGGAGTAATCATACGGCTACTTTCATTTTAAAAAAATGAATCTGAACCTACAGAACGGAAGACAAGAAATAAGGGTACTGATAAGTTGAAGCTTAGTGCATAGTTGTTTGCCACATTTGCCATGAAGAACATCGCCACCAATGTCAGGTAACATCTATCAATGAGAGAATGAAAATGACTTTGGTTAGTTGAAAAACATGACATTCAATACCATCAGAAACCAGTTGAACTATCAAATCTATTTTTTCCTTTTTCGAGATGTTAAGGGAAGCCTAGGAAGAATGATGTACTATTCCTACACTGCTACTTATCAAACCAATATAAATTGTGCTTATCCTCCTCCGTTCACAACATCCTCATATGCATTTTTCTTGTGTCAAGGAAAGAGGGTTTCAATGCACTAGCATCTAATGACCTATTAGTACGCCGTCGGAAGCGTATAGGATACTGAAGGTAATGTTCGTCGAAGTTATTTGATTATTCTCGTTCGATCATTCTAAGGGATGAAATCTCCCAATACTTACCAGGATCCTCTTTATCGGTCGGGTAACCCCGCCCTCGTATCGACAGGCACTCTTTTCCTGTGTCAATCGTGACCCAGTCTGTATCATCCGCAAATTCCATCTCCACCATTTTCCATGAAGGCCCACGTGTGAAAAATATGGATAGAGACACGGAATGGTTACAACGCGGCTGGCAACGTCTTTCCGATCCAAGGGTAAGCGCTCCTGTTCCATAACATCCTGATGGGATCCCACAGCTTTCACCCTCGAAAGCCATTCTCCTTGCGAGATTGCCGATCAATATGAGGGCGGTTTTCGATCGATTAAGGGGTCGGAATCCCGATAATTACAGGGGCGGAGATCTCATTTCAGAGAGGAAGTCATCCTTCCTCCAGCGGGATGAAAGGGTATTCCAAGTGTTGCACGCGGGGACGTTTTCCAGGTCCTTGCGAAAGAGTCGTGGTGCGAACCCCAACAACAATGCCTCTCTCCCCCATTCTCGAGAATGGATACGAAAGCCGCAACGGTCGGAGAGAAAGTACAAGCTCGAGAGAGCGAGACGGTCATTTAGAGCCAGGCAGAAGTAGGCGTCGCTCATGCGCACATCGCTTGCGGATATACAGACACCCAAGCATAATATAAAGGGTTCACATGAAGTTCCGACAGTTCCGTTCATGGCGAATGCAGCACCAATCAAGTTGCCAGAAAAACAGGACTCCCTCAATCAACAGTGTGGAAAATGATGCGGAAATCAGAAACATTATTCAATTTAAGATAAGGCGTGACCAGGAACTGCAATCTGGTGACACGCAAGTACGGCTGGATTTTGCACTACAGTTTCTGTCGCAAATGCAGCTTCCGGACACCTGGCTCGAGAAAACCCTGTAGACGGACGAAACACATTTCCCGCTGTCTGGGCACGTTAACACAGGGAACTGTGCGATCTGGAGGGACACCAGCCCACATGCTGTCGTCGAACAACTATTGCATTCCGCAAAGGTAATGATCTGGTGTGGATTCACTACCAGTTTCATTATTGGGCCACATTTCTATGAGGAGCTAACACAAACCGTATTTCCGACTGCGAAAGTGACCGGCGAACGTTATTGATCAATGCTAGGAGGTGCTGTCATCCCCACACTTCAGGACCGTGGTGTTTCGCGAGAACCAATCTTTATGCAAGATGGGGCTTTACCTCGCATTGCACGGACTGCAAATGTGCTCTTTCAAACCTCCTTTGGTGACCAGATATTCAGCCAACATCGTATACGAGGTTGTCCCGTTTGCCTAAACTCACCCAGCATTTTTTCGGCTTTAGGGGTATCTCGAGTCTACTGTGCATCGTGCAGGCACCTGCCACCTTAATGGACCTCAAAGATACTATTCGCCATCATGTGGCCTTTTTAGAAGTCGGACAGCTTCGGTCAGCCGTCTATCACTGCATATCCCGAATGCAAGCAATCATAGACATGAATGGAAGTCACATTGAGCATATGTAGCTATTGAGAAAATGCTGGTGGCCATAACCGATGACCCTATATTCCTCTTCATTAGGGTAACTTGGGGGAATATGGCCATTGGGGTAAGATGGCCCTTCACAAGGAATCCCCTTATAATTAGTTTGGGCGAATTTGAAAAATAGTTTTATCGAAGAGTACATGCAATTGTCGAAATATTTAGACCTGTTCATCGATCCAGTTCTCACAGGAATTCGGGATATATCGATGTCTTGAAAGTCATATGCATGCGATTCTTTGTAGTTTGAAAGTACCACGTGGAGAGCACCTTCCAGCCCTAGCGAGAGTATTTCCCACCAAAATCTACAGCGCAGTCGCAATGCTGGCGCACAGACGCGAGACCGCAACCACGGGAAATGAATCACCCAGATGTGGGGAGTCCCGGTCTCAGAAACACTAGCGGTTAACGTCGTACATAAGCTCATACGAATGGAGGAAGACAGGGAACATGCAGCAAACAGCGCATTCAGGATTCGGAAATCATTTTTTTTTATTGCAAGCTTCCGTCTACATCAGATTATATGTGCACAGAATCTCTTGCATTACGTATCGTTGGTCCCGTGTTTTTCACAGAAACCGTGAATGCTGAACCCGTCATTCATCAAATATATCACCATATTCGGAATTGACGAAGGCGACTCGTGCTTTCAAGCAGACACTCATAACCGCTCACGAGCGAGAAGATCTCCAGACCTCCCGGACCTCCAGGAGGTCTCCAGACCTCCTCATTTCCTGTAGGGAAGAGCATACGCAAACAATCCCAGAGACTTGGAAACGCTGAAGTGAAACACTGCACTGGCCATTGCCGGCATCACTCGTGCCACCTTACACAATGTTGAACGCGAACATGCACAAGCGTGTCGTAATGTGCTTGCAGGAATTCGACGGTCGCTTCCAATAATTGCCTTTACACTTTTTTTTCATAGGTAAGATTTGTTCCTTCAATATTAAGCCAGTTTGGATTATTTCAACTCCATTTAAGTTACTCAGAAATATTTTAAATGATGGGTTGCGTGACTTTTGAAAGACCCTGTACTTTTAATTTTTTGCTACATACGAATGTGACTGCAATACGGGAAGACAATAGAACCTTTGACGAACACCCGCAGTCGTCGGCTTCCTTGCATCGTTCGTGAGCGCTTTCGAACGACTGATGGCGATGTCAGCAGCGACGAAAGAGCATGTCATTCTGCATTATTCTGCATCGTGAGAGATGGACACCCACGAGGAACCTGCGATGATGAACTTCTTTGCGGAGCGAACGCGAGTGGCGACGAACTGACGAGTTCCCCCCGTATTTCATGACGGACGCTCGAAAAATCGGAATTCCCTTCAGGGGGCGGGAAGCACCGCAGCGAGCGATGCCAGCGTTCCCTTTCGAGTACCACGGCGGCATCTCACCTCCTCCTCTTCCCTCCTCCCTCCTCCCAATCCCCCCCCCAAAAAATAGGGGCAGGGTCGCCCATGGGTTCGGTGGTAGCCGATTTCCCGATTTCATTGACGCTTCCCACTTTTCAAACTCATTGCCCCCTCATTAGGCGTGTGACCATAAGGAAGCCTCTCTTGGCCTTAACGCCGCTGTATTTAAAAGCAGTATTGAAAATATTATTCTGTAACATTTTATTTATTTTTCCAAATGTTATTTCTGGGCTCAAAATGGTGAACCGTTCGAACAGTCGACATTAGGAGAAGTAAAATCTGCGGAGGCCCTCAGTTGCCAAGCGAGCAGAATTCGTTAAAGTTCTGGAAAAATCGGCAAGAAATGAAAATGACAGAGTTTCCTCATTTCAAGCTTTATCCGACCTGATTTCAGTGTTTTATGAAAACCTTTCTGTCGATGTCGTCTCCCTTTTGCATGATGGAAATGGGGAACGGTGTATTCCCACAAACTTTGAAAAAAAAATTAATTTCGTCTTAATAAGTCCGTTCCGCCAACGAGAGGGGTTTCGCGTCCCGCGCGAGACAGGCTCACGGACCCAAAAAGTTTCGGGAACCTCTGGCCTATAGGAATCTCGGGGGAACGGGCTTGCAGGTTAGCGTGAGTCTGCGATTCTCGAAGCAGAAATTTCCAAGAAGCGCCCATTTTCCGTTTATATGTTCATCTGTTCCCACAATTTCCCACCAAGATTACATTTTCGCCGGTCACCACGGAACGCGTCTGGCCGCTCACGATGAAGAGCAGCAGATTTCATCACGGATGATATGTCCGCTTCAATGTTCCTGGATCAAATTCTGCTCGATTCCTATCCGAGAGACTTAAAGCCTAACGAGGTGAGTCGCACATTGTTGTGCATAATTAAAAATTACTGGCGAGTCGGCAATGGTAATTCTTTTTAAATTCATCTTCATGCGTCCAAGCCAGATTTGAGCAGCCAAAATAAGTTGCGTTCGTGAAAGACTTTCCCATCTGAATATTCGGCGGATGAGGACATTTCCCGCGTCAAATATTCCAGATGGGAACTTTCCGGAATCGTTCCTGACGCGACCGTGCATAAGTGATGTTATTTCTAGGGTCATTCGTCACGCGATTCCTCGTGGCATCGACCATGAAACCACGAAGAAAGCGCAGGAAGACTCGCAGATGTTAAATCCCTTTTGTGGAAGAAAGAGTGACAGAAGCTGCTGTCTCTCTCCGGTCGTGGTGAGTCGTGTCGACTGAGAGTCTACGGAATCGTGTCGCGGTGATGGTTCGATGGCGTCGCCGCTTTGGCTGTCTCGTGCGGGCGCTTTACGCTTTACGAGATCGATTCATCGAATGAAGAGTCCGTTCTCTGCTTCCTGACCTTTCCCAGCCTGAAAATTTCTACGCACTCTCTTACATAGCTGCTGCTGTGCAGCTCTGTAAATAGCGTAGGAATCGTGGTTTGTAGGTGCACACGTCCTCTCATCGGGAGCTGCAAGGCTGCTCGGCATTAGTTAACCGTAACCTTCAATATCGTAACCATAGCAATGATTGTTTATTAAATGTCTATACAGTATACATGGAATGAAGTTCCGTTTGGTAAAAATGAAGTCGATAATGTCACTTCTCCGTCTCTTCTCTAATGAACGTGACCCGACAATGCGTATTCTGGATTTTGATGATTTGCTGTTTCGCAGATTGGTCGAGTAGATACTCAGGCCGAAGAACTCTGTCAACCGGTGCTCGTCAATTTTAATGTTTACGCTTGGAGTGAAAATTACTGTCTCAAGGGACTAGTGGACTCCTGAACGGATTCTCGTGTATTACGTCCCCAGCTTAGTCTCTACTGTTGTCCATTTCCAATCGGGTCTGCGGCGTTTTCGGTGATATAACGCGAAGGCAAATTTTGCTCCGCACTGGATCTTGACGTTGATATATCCAGGCCACACCTAGGTAAAACCTAGGAATGATCGTTCTGCTGTTTCCGGAAATACTCGAATTCGGTGCTCCAAGGCGCGAGTCCTTCTGCCGAGCGGGGTCACTGCCATCTCGCGGACACGGGATGTAACTGGCCCCCTCTCCCTAGTGAACTCCTTCCCTCCTCTCGTGTCGCCTGCTCTCAGCCCGCTGCGACGTGACTGGCTGCCTCCTCTCCGCTTCATCTTCATAGTCTTCTTTCGTTCGCTTGGAAAGTCCTAAGTCTGGTTCTTACTGAAATAGTATGCAATCCTGCTCTTGGATCGCCTCCCGATTAGTCCGGTGACAAGTACATAATCAAGCAATTGTCAATATTTGTTGTCAGTATCTCAAAAACGACCGAATCGATCACAAAACCATGAAGTCAGGAGCGGGATGATGCTAGGAAAAGGATGAACAAGTGCAGAGTACCATGAAGCTAGGTTCACACCAACCGCATAGCATAACATAACTGACTAAAATAGCACAGCACCAACAGATTCCTGTTCACATTAGCGTGTCATCAACATGGCGCATCACATAAGCCTCTCGGCAGCGGGTTGGGTGAAGTCCGAGTAGACCTTGCTAAATAAAATCTTATTCCCCATTATGGATGTTGATGCCCTGCTTTTGATATCGATCCTTTCAACCGTGGCATGTCGCGTTCGGAGGCAGAGAAGAGATCGGCAGAGACGAAGGCTCGAGAAATCCTCACTCCCTCACTATTGGTGGACAATTCAACAGCGGTCACAAATTGTTGAACTTTAGGAACACCTGCTCCATTATTGCAGCTCAGAGAGCTTATCGACGTATTATCAATGTTCGGAATGCTCCCTCAGAACATGTCATCCGTCGCTGCGTGGCTCGATTTCGCAAAGATGGTAGTGTACAGGACAAACATCGCACAGGCAGACCACGAGCATCACGAACTGAGGAGAACATCGAAGCTGTACGGCAAGACGTCTTGCGTAGTCCAAAAAAATCTACAAGGAGACGTTCATCAGAGCTCTGAATTGCTGAAATGTCTTTGAGACGCATTATGAGGAATGAGCTGGGGTGCCATCCGTACAAGGTTCAGCTAGTGCAACATCTTGAACCAAACGACTTTGAAGCACGGTTACAGTTTGCAAGAACTTTCTTGCAAACCTTTCAACAGGACAAGATTCATTTGCTGATGATGTCGGATGAAGCACATTTCCACTTAGGAGGTTTTGTTAAGAAACAAAACTTTCGATTTTTGGCCACAGAAAATCCAAAAGTTATGGAACAGAGGGACATGCACCCACAGCGTGTAACTGTATGGTGCGCCATAACGCATGATAGAGTGATTGGACCTTACTTTTTCGAAAATGGCGAAGGTGAAGCAGTTACTGTCAATGGTGAAAGGTATCGTTACATGATCGGTATCTTTCTTAAACCAGCAGTGAATGCTATTGACAATCACCATTCGTTGTGGTTTCAACAGGATGGTGCCACTTGTCATACTGCGAGACAAACCATGGACATCTTACGTCTAATTTTTGGAAACCAAATAATCTCACGTGGTGGTGACATTAACTGGCCATCAACGTCACCTGACTTAACTGCACTAGACTTTTTCCTTTGGGGATATTTAAAGGAAAGGGTCTACATTAATAAACCACGGACAGTTGATGCTTTGAAGCAGAATATAACAGATGAAATTCGCGGAATCAGTCAAGAAACTTTACGTGTTTTTATGGACAATGTTCTTTTGGGAGCACAATCATGTATTGCTGCTCATGGTCAACATTTGAGGGATGTTGTTTTTCGTACATAAGTTACGTAAACCTCTATGGGTCAGGTGTGTATTAATATTAAAATTACATTCATGAAATATTTTTTCTTCTTTTATGCGTCATTAATATCCCTACACTATTTTTGGCGGACCCTGTATATTATAAAATCACAATATCCATGAAACTACACACGTCAGAGGAACAAAATTGCCTTGGGAATTCTTTGTTCAATAATTTAATTCAAAAGTACTTGGTATGCCATATCTAAGGACAACAAATTCGAGATTGGCTCTGGATGGCTTGGAGAGATATGAATCTTATACTGCAGCAGCAGTGCTAAAATTACACTTGTTCCAGAAGTTTGACCGACTTCAATGACCGAAATCTGCATGTCCCCTTCCAGGAATCCCGGGATGTGAACCTCAATGAAAAGTATTTGTTATTCCCTTTCTATCTTCATACGAAATTCTAGGTTTGCACTTAACCCTAATCCAGGCAATGTGAGTCCGCTGGACGCACGACGACATATGTCGGTCTATTACTGTCATTATTTTTTTCGTAGAAAAATGATCTTTCGTGACTTTGTCACCTTGTTCGTGCTCTTCAAAAATACAAAGAAATTTACAAAGAAATACATTCCGTAACCGCAGCAAACGGCCTTATTTTACATGTGAGTCTGACAGACTCACCTTGCCCGGAATAGGTTGTTGAAAAGCTTGCCCGGATGAGGGTTAATTGCTTCATGAGATATAACCATTTGATTGCACCTGCGGTGCACCGTTTGCTACAACTGGGAATAATATTCGCAGAATTCCAATGAATTGATTGATCAAGTGCAATCTCTTGCTTCAGCTTCGAAGATTACTCCTTAAAAACAATTTAAAGACGACAAATTCGTAATTAAAATGACGCCAAAATGATGCACGTATTTCCACCTGAGTAGAAGTTCTTGCAGAAGCATTTTCCCAGTTTCCAGTCACCAGGGACGAGAAATATGTTACAATCATTTGCATATATCTGGAGATCTGTGTAAGAGGAAAATGGTTGAAATTGGTTTCTTCAAATCGATTCCTCTACATGAATGCCGATTTTTGTGATAATCAGAGGTGGTCGAACTGATGCTCTTGTCGATTTGGAATGGCCCGATTTGTTTTCATTGTGTAGGTTATTTCGGTTTGAATTCCTTTTTTAAATACAAATGATGACAAACTATTTGCTGAATATAACGGACCTTTACCTGCAATACAGGTATTTTCTTTCCAACGATGCCAATTTTGTTCCTCTGACGTGTATAGTTTCATTGATGTGGTTATTTTCCTAAGATACGTTGTATTTCATTTTCAAGTCCTGAAGAAATTCCGAGAGGAGGCTCGTACGCGGGAAATTTAATTTCGGCCTGTAATGGTGAAAGATCCAAACAAGCCGTCAAACTTGGTTCGACTGCTTCCACAATAAAGACTCCTTCTGCATCCCTCATCCAGTTGCCGATACATCCTCATCATAGCAATGGCCATTAGGATGGAGCGAGAACGTGAATATCTCAGAAAGTAGGTATGCTGATTTCGCTTATATCAGAAGAATCTGCAAAAATCTGCAAGAATCTCTACCGGCTCGCAACAGCGACGGTACGTAAGCCCAACGCACTATCCTAGTTAGAAAACGGAACCTTGAGGAATGACTTCATAATTTTAACTTTTTAAATTTTTCAAGGGGGAAGGTGAGGTGGTGAGGCCCCCTAATTCTGCTGTAAATTCAGCCGTCACCTCCACCCCTCCCGAGAAGTTTAGGAAGTTCTAGTGCCTGCTCATTTCCCCTAGCCCTCTATTGGCGAATTCCTGGTTTCGCCGCTGGCTATGACAAGAATAGACCAACTATACCCAGTAGAGGCATGTAATGTACATTGAAGTTCCTTCTTCCGAAAAATTCGTACTACATTAATAAAAGGTGGTTTTGCATATTTTCACATATTCGTGCAAAACGTATGCATATTTTGGCATTTTAAGCGCATATGTATGTGCTTATTTTTATGACTTATTGGAGCATAAAAGCCCACACCCTGGTGATAACCAAGCTCATCACCTTCAAACTGCTGGTCCTTCCATGCCAGACAACTCACGCCACTGCTTCTTCAGATACGACAGGCAGAAGAGCCCTCACGTCGTCTCCCCACAGGATATTATTCCCCTGCCTCAAGTTGCTCATGTCCCAAGATGAAACGCCGCTGGGGGTTAGACGACGGGAAACGCTGCCATCCTAACGTCCTCGCCTTACAAAAGGAGCTGCCTTTGTGCAAGTCCCCATGGAAAGCGAAACCAAAAAGAGACTGGGCAAGAATTGGACTCATGAGACCGACACAGACAGTCACAGACCACTGCAACGACGAGGCTCAGGCTGACATAAATAGGTATATATTATGAATTAAAACTTCGTATAACAATATTTGGAGGAGTACCCCATATTGCCCCCCAGGCCACTACATTTTGTCCCATGGGTGAGGCAAAGTGGGATATCTGACCACCATTCTTAGAATGGTCGGGAGGAAAAAACCGTATCTGATCTCGCGATGAAGTTGAATCCTTGTCGTAGGTAGTTCATGAAAGGCACCGCAAACCAATTCGCAACGTGTTGCGCCAACTCCTTGGTACTAAATGTTGGCAATTTCCTTAGCCGTTCCGTTCAGCCCCACCTTCGCCTACATATGCCCAAAAAAAACATGTTCAAGGATATGTACCTCAAGAGAAGAACGGTTCGTAATATACCTAGCCCAACAGGAACTCATGTACCGCTTCACTCTTTCTACAACTACCCCATTCCAATGAGCGAAACATACATTGGAAGAGTACAAACGTGACATTTCGTGTCCTAGAGAATGTACTTCCAAAAGATATGGCCCTTAAAATAACCTTTTCTAGAATTTCGCGTTCAGGATAGGAAATTACGTATTATGCTTTCAGGTGTTTTTTTCGTCACAAACTGGCATCTAAGCAGCTCCCTATGAGAAATGTATATTTCCACGTCTCTGTCTCTCCATGTCTTTTTGAACATGTCCATTTCCATGGCCTTTGGATGGAATGGATGAGCTAAGAATTTCTTGCATGCCAATTTCCAGCTCTTAATACTTCGGATGTCCGGGAAGTAATGAGAATCGTTTGTAGATTTGTAACTCTACAAGCAGTGCACTTCACACTGCCAGATATTTAGATCAATATGCAATCTCTGTGACTACCGGTTTTGAAGTGAATTCGTAGAGAAGTGCTTACAAATATGCCTCAAAAGGCAGCTATATAAGCTCAGTGCAACGCGGACTGTTTCCAACAACTTATATATGGCCACAAGCGCTGAGAACGTTTGCTTTAACGCATTCATATGGTTCAAACTTAGCATTGCGGCCGCTGCCTGTTACACGGAACTGGTCTACTCTCTTCCGGTTGTTCAGCAGCTTCAATGAAGCAACTGAAAGGAGAAGGAGCCTCCTTTTCTTAACCAGTCCCACAGTAGCCGTCCAAGGTCCACCCAGACACCAGAGCCTGTCGAGACGGTGCGGGAGCTGGTGGATGAAGACTACCAAGTGACTATTCGAGAGCTGTATGAGAGGCTCGACGTTGGCAAGTGCACTATGCACGAGGTGCTCACACAAAACCTGCAACTGTGCAACGTGGCATCAGCTTGGATACTACAACAACTGGCCGAGGACAACAAAGTGACTCGTATCAACGGCGTGAAGCACATCCGGGAATTTTTTTTACGCGAAGGCGTGGAGGCTTTCTGCAACAAGCTCAACAAGGCCTTTCGCAACAAGCTCGTTCCGTGTAACAGGCAGCGGTGCATTTGAACCACGTGAACGCCTAGAAACGAAAGTTCTCTGCGCTTGTAGAAACATCCAATTTGTTGAAAACAGCCCGCATTCCACTGAGCTGTCTCTTGAGGTCTGCTCTCTAAGCACTTCTCAACAGAATGACTTGAAAATCGGCAATCACAGAGATTACATATTGCTTTATATGTCTGAGCAGTGGAAATTACAGTGCATGCAGAGTTACACATTTACAAGCGATTCTCATTACTTTCTGGACACCCTAAGTATTTGCCCGTTTTGATGCTAAGAAAGGCTTTCCTCAAATTGGGATTCTCTCGAAATGTGTGCCTGAAGGATATAGAGCTCAAAATTAAGACTTGATGAAATTATCATTAACTAGTAAGTTTCTTTTCCCAAAGGGGTTGCTATGGTCGTGCCTTCGGCGCTCCACGGTCTACGAAATTGATGAATTAATTTGAAATATCCGTCTTCGGCCAAGCTGGTAAAACTTCTTGGGTCATGAGTATAATTATGGCTCTTTCAAGTTACTTCCCATTATGTGACGTCATTGACACATTTACGAAAGATATTTCAGTTTTTAAACATAGTCGTACCGATTTTTATTGGGTTGGCCGGAAAGTTCATGCAGATTCGGACAATATTTGAGAAAACAATTTTATTTTCAGGTTTTCATTGTCTTAGTTGCTAACATCCTCTTCCATGCAAAGCTAGCTACAATATATTTTTGAGAATGTGGTTGATTAAGAGATTGAACCAATGTGATTATTCGGTTTCATGCGTCCGATTCAGTCGGTACAAACTAATTTGACGTCAAAATTATTTGACGAAGACGACAAAAATACATACTCCGATATTTTTTCACCAGTGGACAAAGCTGCCCTTGAATCATGATCTGGGCATTTACACTTAATCACATGTTGAGGTCCGCTATCAGGTAACACCGCTTTCATCGTGTCATGATTAGGTGGAGAATGGCCATCCTCTATAGGACTTTTTCCTAAGCTTGACACGCTGTTCAGCAATTTGCTTTGCTAGTTTACTTTCGAGATGCCCTCTATCAAAGCACATTTGTCGACTGAGGTGAATTTTGAAGTAAATCAGTGACACCATTGGCCTATATCGGAATGTGAATGCTGATATGGATGTAGTTCACTACTTGCTGATCTGTTCAATAAAAACAGATTTTACGATTCGGTTTTTTTTCCCAGAGCCTCCTTTTTGGAGAAAACTATATTTCCAGAAATATTCCTTTTTATGGAAATGATACATTTTGGTTACCTAAATTTGGGACAGAAATTGTCCTCAGGTTCTGCTTTCAAGAAAAACTCAAATTTGGCTGCGGTCATTTTAATGTTGGCAGTGCTTCTCTCTCCTCCCAATTTTAAAATTAAATGTTGGAAGGTGACTTTCTGTTATCGCATCTGCAGTATCAGTCCCGGCAGTGCAAGGGAACATTCTGTTTCTTGGTATTTAACATGTGTATGGATGGAAAGGGGGTATGGAAGGAAAGGGCACAAACGCAGGGGGTATTTTCGGTAAATAATCATTATTTAATCATGCACAGTAGAATACATGGATATCGACACTGATTCCAGCCATTGATAGTGTCACGGTAAAGAAATTAAAAAACCTGCGACCCCGATGAGTGAGGAAGGGGGTTGATTGACTCCTGACATATACTTTCAGCCTCCGGCGATAGATGCCGCTAGCGAGCCCCGGGATTGTGAATAATAGGCATGTATGACAGTTAAAGTTAAATTTCCAAGTCAGTATAAAACAACCACGGAAGCCTCTAGTGACCATAGACTGAAGTGACTGCGCATAATGCGCTGTCGGGCATGGATATCTTCTTAAAATTCAGATAATATCTTAGTGCAGTTAGGTTCAGGCAGCCAATAAAGTGTTTAAAGTGGTTGTACGGGATAACATGCTATTTTTGGAAATACCTTAGAGGGATAGCATTCTTCTTCTTCCCGAAATGTGCATAGAAGATGAAGCCGATGAGAGTGTTCATTAGAAACCCAGAGAAGGTGATGAGCACTCCGCTTCCCGAATCGTATCTAAGCATTGAACAGAATAAACCCTTAGTGAGCCACACCATTCATTACAAAATACATCACAAGTAGCGTACTCCTTTGCCTACCGAGGATATGAAAATGACACTCTGAACTTGCGCTTTCCCTCCCATTGTTTGGCGGTATTTCCATTCAAGCGGTTTTTTTCGCTCTTTGGGCAAGAAAATTCCCAGTACTCAGTCTTTGGCGCTTGCATATTCTGAAGTGAACCTCAACGCTTTTAGGCATGTATCAACCTGACGTCAACTCATTTCCGAACTTGACCTAGGTTTTACGAAAAAAAACCTTGCAATACTTTTTTTCTCTTGTCTCGCCTTACTACTTGTCAACAAAATCTCAGCCAAAATATCAATAACTAGCGGGTTTGTTTGCCCTTCGGGCAAACAAACTCATTATTGTCGCGCCTTCGGCGCTCCATTTCCTGGATAGTGATTAATTCAATTATTTATTTTCATAGTGGCAAATATATTTTAGAAGTATTTGCAACGTTGAGAACAAGCCGATATTTTCATCGAATAATTACTCCCATTGTTTCTTGTGCCTAAATTCAAATCTCTTCATTATCTGACCGGAGGGGTCAGATTTGAAAAAAATAGGACAAGTACACAGCTATCGAACAGGTAATTCTTCTCCAAGTTTCTATTTTCTTTATTTCTCTCCTTCATTGAATCAGAAAACTTTCCAGAAAATGCACCTTTTGCAAAAAATAGGCCCTCAAGGGTTTTACAAATGAATTAACATTTTTTAGATACTGAAATCCATACTTAGAGAACTACATGCAGATCAAGTTTCAACCTTATCCGTTTAGTCTTATTGCTCGTAGCAAACATATTTTTGGAAAAGCCGATACAGCCAAAAGCTGTGCCTAAGGGGTAAGTACCATGAAACTTGACTTTTTTCTGGACTCACCATCACCTCAGTTATAGCTGTGTCAAGTTTCATATTTCCATCTCTGTACAATTCAGTGGACAAAAAATACTTGAAAAGGTCACCACCAAAAGATATGCCCCCAGGGCATGTACCCAAAACTTGACATTTTTCTGAAGTCAGGGTCTCAGTAGGTATGTCCATTTCGCGTTTCAGCTTTCCATTTTCATCCATTTGACTAAAGCAAAAACATATTAAAAAGGATCTCCCCCTGAAATTGGTGTCCCTAGGGCATTTACTTCCAAATTCTGAATTTTTCCTAATTCATGTTTCCAATAGTATCCAGTTCCACCTTTCTATCTCTGACCAATTCGGTAGGAATAAAAAAAATTTGAAAAGTCACCCCTCAAAAGTATACGCCCAAGGTATGCATCAGAAACGTAACATTTTTCTGAACTCAGGGTCCCAGTACGCACGTCCATGCCACGTTTCAGCTTCCCATGTCTTTCCGTTTGACTAAAGCAAACATATCTCATTAAAAAATCTCCCCCAAAAAAGGGTGCCCCCAGGCCATGTACCTACAAAGTCTGATTTTTTCAGAACTCTGCATCCCAAAACGTACATGTGTACCAAGTTTCAGGTTTCTAGCATCTCTAGGACATGGTTAGAATTAGCGCCAGTATGTCACAATAGTCTATAAATCTTCTAATATATAAGGTGAAATACCCAGTGATGGGCCAGCCCCCAGTGATTGGCCACGGTGCAGGAAAATTCAAAGAACTAATCATGCAAAGCTCGCACACGTATATCATAACATTACTTTACTTTAAATTTAGAGCAAAAGAGGGGAGCCTTTTAGTTTGCATTCTCTGGCCCGTGTGAAGTCAGGCATTTCCACGTGGCCGACTGCCGATGAAGGTTGCCCACCCCTGATGGTTGGAATTATGATCAGTCACTCACATGTATTTTTATAATTATTGAGACATTGTGCGAAGCAAATTGCGTCCCAAAGTCAAACACAGAAGGAGACAAGAAGAGGTTTCAACGTCACTAGAAGATGAGTAAAATGAACGTGTATTAGTCAAGGAGTTCAATGTTCATCAATCTTGTCATGGCTGAGATGGATGATGTAAAAAATCTCTTGGTTTTGCACTGGTATTCACGAATTGGACGCCATTTCCGGAGGTGACTCTGGGGGCATTGCCGTAGGAGGGCATATGTATATGCTATACATTAGATAAGAGGAGTTCAAAATGTCCATGCCACTAGCCCAATGCGTCCGCATGCTTCAATATATCAAGGTGTATCGATGGTTGTCGTAGTATTTATGTCTCTCTCCTTCTTCCTAAGTTATTTCGCTGGTATGACTGATACTGCTTTTGGTGAATTGATTTTGACTTTTTTCAAAGCATGCTTTAAAATGTGAATTTTACACTCAAGACGTAAACAGCAATGGGGAAGTTTCTTGAGGTACGTTAAGAGGGAGCCGTGGACATTCAGAAGACTAGTAAGAGAAGTACTTTCGAGACTCCCGCCTTTCCGATTATGCTGTCTGCAAGATAGTTAGCTGCTGGAGGAATTTCCACCAAAGTGGAGCCCGTTCTGTTAGAAACAGAGTTGCTATATCCCAACGAGTTACTACGTATAACGTGTGGAATAATTAGTTATGTTACATCGACGCATGTTCATTGTAGAAATCGCAGGAAGTCTAGGACTCTCTAACGGAACACTTGTGAAAATTCTCCTCGATTTGTTAAGAATAAATAATGTTACAGCCATCTGGGTCCCACGCATGTTTTCAGAGTGCACAGACCAAAGCCGTTAGAATATTTAATTGAAGGTGACATGAAACGCGAGTACCTAAGGAATTTCATGGACCGTAAAATAATTATTGTGGGGACATTGACCCCTCATTTAATCTTGAGGCCACGAAAAAATCTAAATAAGGGAAACACAATGGTTTTACACTGCCTGAGAGGTTTCGACAAATTGTTTCAAATGAAAAGATTCTGAACGCCATTTTCTTGCACAAGCTCTGCTTCATTTGTGGCTCATGCTGTTCTGAGAGCCAAACCATCAAAGGCGAATATTATCGACGCCTACTTGAAACAGAGCTTTGTCGTCAATAGACAAGTTGCACAATCAAGTGGCAGAAGGAAATGTCACATTTCAACAAGATGTCCATGTTGTGACAGTTTTTTTCAAATATGATGTTAAATGTTTAAATGTTTATGATGGGAGATTTTATTTATATCTGTACTGGAATTTTATGGAATAAACATGTGGTGTCACATGGTGAAGGGTCTTCGAATTTTCAACATACTGTACAATCGTTCACATAACCTCGATTTTCCACCAGAGATACGACACAGATACATACAAAGATGCGTCAAATTATGTCTGAGGGGTCTAAGATTAAGATAGTAATGTAGTCTGCCATCCCTAGATATTGTGACATGATTCACGGGATTGCAATTGGTAATTTGTATGGAATTTCTTAAAGCAGCGAAACAGGCAATAATTATTTTAAAATGTTTCTTCCCCACCCCATCCTCTCCAGATCAATGCATTTGTCTGATATGGATTTTCAGAGAAGTAGCCTGGTGTCTTGGAGAGAGTAACGATATCATTTCACTTTGATATATTTGTTATTTACAGTACCAGAATGTCCCTTTAAAATTGCAAAGAGTAATACACTGGAGTAAGAGCACAACAGTTCGAATTCCCCAAAAGTCTGTGTAGCCTCAAAGGTGCTATACATTATTGCATTGGGAATGAAACGATCATCTCTACTTTATTTACGATCACCACAATATGGTCAAGTTTGAAATGAAAGAGACTTACTTTATCAGTGCC
This sequence comes from Darwinula stevensoni, assembly GCA_905338385.1. Lineage (NCBI taxonomy): Eukaryota > Metazoa > Arthropoda > Ostracoda > Podocopida > Darwinulidae > Darwinula > Darwinula stevensoni. The sequence goes on along the minus strand of CAJPEV010004415.1, from coordinate 5,239 downwards.
TCCAAGAAGATGACATTGGAGCAACATGTAGGGAATGTCAAGATGGTGATGATTAAAGGATGCATATTGCGTTTTAGGATATTGTTGTGAGTATTGCACTCAAGGAGGCACCATATGCAGTCCCACTTCAATTACAAGTTCTCCTTCAAGACCTTCCGCTACCGCATCTAAGGAATTTTCACAATCGCATTTGCAGGGTTCATATCAGGAAATAGTACAAAAAAAAACCAAAAACTATCAATAGTGAAATAATGAAGTAAATAAAATGTCCCACATAGAAACTTATCTTCAAACAGGCATAGTGAAACTCGTGGCAAGAGAAACACAAAGTTGACTTATTCTTGTTGACATTCATGGCAAATAATTGAAAACTGTTCATGGAGAAGTATGAATACGTTATGTCGAGTCATGGCCATCTATCATTTCAAATGGATAGTAAATATTAGCCGAGAGCTTGAATAATGCCTCATCATTGGATTCCTGCAACCACTGCCATTATATTATACTAGCGAGTTTGTTTGCCCGAAGGGCAAACAAACTCGCTATGGTCGCGCCTTGAATAGTGATTAGTTAATTCATTTTTTGAGAAATGGGAAACACTTATTAAAAAGTACGTCCTCATTGAACATATGGGGTCGAAAGTCTTCATTTTTATCAAAATCATTACCTCTATGATTCTATGCGTGCATAACTTGAAATCTTTTCTTGTGTCTCTTTTTGTAAGGGTGGAGAATACATTTTGAAATACTTCCCTCCAAGATTCTACGCTAAGGAGACATATTTCAAAAGTAGGATTTTTCCTGCACTCAGACATCAAACAGGTACTTCTGAGGTAAGTTTAACTTTTCTGTCTCTGTTTCGTTGGATCAAAAAAAATCACGAAAATGGGTCCGAAAAAAGTGCCCTAATGGCACCCAGTTTCAGCCTGATACGTTTCCCTCTTTGCTGGCGGAAAATATGTATTTGGAAAAACGACCTACCCAAAAGCTGTCCTCTGAGGAGACTTAATAAAAAGTTTAATTTTTCCTTAAATCAACATTACGGAAGTAATGCGTGCGGCAGCTACTTTTCTATGTCTACCCGGTGAACTACATAACTACAACGTTTCAATATTATACGTTTGCCCTTTTCGCTGGTGAAAAAACGTGCTTGGAAAACCCGACCCACGAAAAAGCTATGCCCGGAGGGGATGCACCAGGAAAGCTGAATACTCCCTCAGCTCTCTAATATCATTTTTCTTATATACGTGTGCCAAGTTTCACCTTTCCATTTCTGTCTAATTCGCCACGACAATTTTTTTTTTTGCAAAACATCGCACCTCGAAAAATTTCCTTAGCAGTTGTATCGAGACATGAAATTGTTATCTAACTCCTTGTCTCAGTAGTCACATTCATGCAAAATTTCAGGTTTTCATGTTCAACAGTTTAACTGATTAGTTCAAAACATCTCCCTTTGAAATTTGTGCCCCCAGGGCAATTACTTCCAAAATCTGAATATTTCTGCAGCATCCCAATAGGTAGTTATGTACCAAGTTTCATCTTTCCACAATAGCTCAATACGCCAGGACAAAAAAATTATTGAAAATGTCGGCCCCAAAAAACATCCCCAAGGCCATGGATCTATAATTTGCTTTTTTCCTGAACTTATCGTCTCAGTAGCCACCTCCATGGCAGGTTTCAGCTTTCCGTGTCTCTCCGTTTCATTCAAGCAACAGGACATGGAAGGCAAGAGAAGTAGAAAAAAAATGCATGGAGTGGCAGGGAATTAAACCCAGGCCCCGCGATTACCAGTCAGATGTGCTACCCCTACACCACCGAAACTTGGACTTACAATGGTATCTCTCGATGACATCCTTATCCATCACGATATATACATTTAAAAAAAAAACGCGTCATGTATGAAGCCTTATGAATCCTTTGCGGATAATCTAGGTTCGTGATACGTTCATATGGCGTTGGAAACACCAAAAAATTGGTTTTCTGAAAGTTTCATGAACCAAGGTCGATTATGTACCTCCAATATCGGTTTTTTCCTGAACTCTGCATCCCAAAAGGTACATATGTAGCAAGTTTCAGATTTCTAACGTTTCTAGAACATGGTTAGAATTACCGTAAGTCAGTCAGTCAGTCAGTCACGATCGTCTACATATATTAGATTCTAGAGGCTCCTGACACGGTCAGAAAGAACTGGAGAGGGGGAGAGAGAGAGAAAACTGATTATCAGCATGCAACTAATGATTTTAGCGGACGCTAGTTCTGTACTTTTTTGGACCAAATAGCATATATGGCAAATAGTGTACAGCATATACTGTACGCAGTGTGACTCAAGGGTTCAGTGGATCGTAGTATTTATGCAGTAAAACAATTCTTAATAAACTAAATAACCCATGCTTTTGCACTGAAGTTTTAAAGGGTTGGAATATTAGGTTATTTCTGAAGTCATTGTGCCTCTTGTTAGCGACATTGTGCGTATATAGATTATTCATCTGCCTCCGCCCGGAAAAAGTAATGTTGGTACTTCATCTTCCTATAGTGTCTTAAATAGCCTAACAGCAAAAATAAATATTGTCCCTATCCAGTAAAGGAGATAACCAATATAATGTGATTTTGGCCCTTAAACCGAATTCCATTATTAATATATCATTTGAAAGGGTTTGGTTTGCAAAGTAATAAAATGTCACTTTTACTCGAAAATGAAAGGTTTCAAAAAGTTAGATTGGGTTAATTTATGTTTGGTTAAGCTGGTTACTATGAAGAAAGAGAAGTCATAACTTTATCATTACGTCCAACCGTTTTGAGGGAAGGGAAGATTTACCAATTTTCTACTCGTGCTCACCGATTACCGAGGTAGAACATGACATTGATTCAACGTTGATTTAATGTGGATTAATTATATCAATGTTGAAGGTTCACACTTCCATTTTGAGTCGTCATAGATTCAACTCAACAACTGTCAGCGTTTCTGCCCCCACATTGACTAAACATTGGTAAAATGCTGCCTTATTCACGGTGGAAGTGTCAACATTAAATCAGCATCGATTCTTGTCCTGAAATTCCATCTACCTCGTGCGCGGAAAGGTCCATTTTATGACTCCACTTTCTGCGTCTGTCGATATTTATTCAGTCGACCTTGGTTCATGAAACTTTCAGAAAACCAATTTTTTGGTGTTTCCAACGCCATATGAACGTATCACGAACCTAGATTATCCGCAAAGGATTCATAAGGCTTCATACATGACGCGTTTTTTTTTGGGCCACCCAGTATAACAGTCCGTTGGGCTGAAACTAAAATATTATTTATTTGAAAACGTCCTCCCAACAAAAAATAATTCACCCAGTTCATTCATTAGGCCCATTCATGTTCTTTTCGAATTTTCTACGTCCCTGCGTCTGGCTGTAGAAAAATAAAATAGTTTATAACGTCCCACTGAATAAATATTATCCCATAGCGTATACGTACAAAGTTGGATTTCTTCTGAACCCCACACCTCAATAGCTACTTGTATACCAAATTTCTGATTTATAACTTCTCTGGAATATCCAGTGACTCACTCAGTCACTCTCAATCGTCTATATATGGGGAGGTTTAAGAAAACACTCTACCATTTTATATGAGAGAAAGACAGTTTAATTAATGCAAAAAATTATATTGGATATTTGACAGTTACAAGGTGTTGAAATACTTGGCAGCTTTGTTTCAGCACCCCTGCCTAAATCTGCCATTTAGAAACAAATTAATGATGCCTAGAAGTGGATCATTCCACCTCAAGTGAGGTGATTACCAATGCTCGACCATCTCTGAATTCAATGAACTTTTCAACTTTAACTTTTCCAGGGACAATTGGATCCAGCTTATACTTCATGGCGAGGGTCATGGGTCTAAAAGGTTTTTTCACTTCCGCAAGCTGTATCCCGATAGGGGGCGCTGTTTCTGGCCGAGTGACCGAGGGTGATTAAAAAAAGGTGTTATGCTCCACCTGTAAACTGTGTAACAGGACAATTCATGTCTCAAAGAATTGTTCAGAAAAAACGGCAATCATTTCAGCATCTTCTATATGTCCAACTTCAAGAGTTTATGAACCTTATATATTTTTTACTCGAATGCACGAATAGTACTTTCTCACTTTTGAAAACGGGAAGCTTTCTTTTAATTACTCTTTCACCCGGTCAACAACAGCGCCCTCTAGTGGGACACAGCACATCTTATGGAAGGAAAAAAAACCTTGACTCGTGAACCTTTCTGTCATGTATCAGCTGGATCCAACTGTCCCCTGAAAAGTTAAAGTTAAAAGATTCATTGAATCCTGATACGGTCGAGCACATGTAATCATCTCACTTGAGGTGCAATGATCCACTTTTAAGCGCCTTTAATTCACCTCTATAGGGGCATTGCACGACTTATACTGGGGTGCTGAAAAAGAGCTGGTTTGCACTGTGTAAATTGCTAAGCAATTTACACATTGTAAATGTAAAAAACGATATCTTAACCAATGCAATTTGCTTTCCTGCATTTATTAAACGGTTTTCCCCCTAGGAATCGGTAGGGCGTTTTACCTAACCACCCGAAATGTTAGATAAAAGTATATATGCGGTATACCGCATCTAATATATATAGACGATCGTAACTGACTGACTGACTGACTTACGGTAATTCTAACCATGTTCTAGAAACGTTAGAAATCTGAAACTTGCTACATATGTACCTTTTGGGATGCAGAGTTCAGGAAAAAACCGATATTGGAGGTACATACCCTGGGAGTACACATTTTGGGGGAGAAGTTTTTTTTAAAAAATATCTCATGACGTATGAGGATGGGATTCAGAAAGTCGATTGGATATCCTGGGTTCGGTGGTGTAGTGGTAGCACATCTGACCGGCAGTCAGGAGGCTGAAACTGGCATTGAGTTCCCTGAGTCTACATTTCAAAAGGAAAAAAAAATCCTTAAAACCCATCAGGGCACTTTTTTAAGTACCATTTTCCTGAATTGTGTTGGATCCAACGAAACAGAGACAGAAAATGTAAACTTCCCTCAGGAGTACCTATTTAATGGCTGAGTACAGGAAAAATCCAACTTTTGAAATACGAGGTGTGGCTATTAAGTTTCCAGACTTTATTTTTTAATTATGTATTTTTAAACTTACAAATTAATCACATTTATCGCCTTCAAAGTACTCCCCGCCAGAACGTATACACTTATCCCAACGATGCTGCAGTTGCTGAAAACAGCGGTGGAAGTCTT
>CAJPEV010004414.1:0-22327 GCA_905338385.1 Darwinula stevensoni | reverse complement strand
GACCGAGCCTTGAGGGACACCGCTTGCGACTCCGACCTCCTCCGACGCAATATGACTTCCACATACTTCCATAGTTAGAAATTGGACAGCGGGCACCGTTTCATTCCTTAAAATGACTGGAAATGGCAACTGCGAGGATGACTGGAAAGGTTCTGATAGCGAAGATATGATAAATAACTAAATTTTTCATATCAGCTTGAAATTGAAAACTTAGCTTAAGCCCAAAGTTCTGAAAATTTTCCTGTTTTTCTCGAATTGTGTTTTGCATGCAATTTGCATTCTTGCAAATGATTCCACATAAGCATTTTTAAATTTATTAACGGGAACTTCTAAAGCATCAAGTTATCAAACGATCAGTACAGCGGATCTATTTGTTCTTTGTCTGATTTGATGGATTTGATCTTGTTCCTATCTAAAATCGGATGCAAAATAATATAAAATAAAGATGATGATAAAATATAAATAAACAAAAATGAACGATTCGTTTTCTGTTCCGACCCGATTCGGGTCATATCGATCGATCCGGATCCGTCGAAGTCGATTCGTTTTCTTAACGAGGTTTTATTTCTCCATATGTGCTTTTGCATGCAAAATGAGGAAGAGCATGAAAGACCGCATTCTTCCACGTGGGAATTTCCGAGATGACCGAGTGCATTTGTGCAAAAGATAAAGGAAAACCGTCCCATACTCGAAACACCCGTAACATCGCGGTGGCATGACAGGCAAATCACGCAAAACCTCCAAAACCCATCGTTTCTGCACAGACATGAATTCGCAATTTCAGCACTTGTTGGTGAGATTGGCAGTGCGATTCCCCGCCATCGTCCAGATGTTCTCGGCCATTTCTCGAAAGCGCCTCGCGTCTTGACCGGAGCTGAGCTTCAGAAGAACGATCACGTACGATGCGATGCTCTTGAGCAGCTAAAAAGAATTTATTCTCGTCGAAGTGTGCCTTGCAATATGCATCATGAGTGTTTCGGGGCGCACTTGCATTATTTTTGCATTTTCGCTGTGGCTTCTGCATAATTGCGAGATTCCCTCCTCTTGAATTTTGTATTGTAATGTGAGAAATGTGTGCAGAACATGCATAACAATCTGTCTCGGAAATGAAAATGAAGCATACTCTCGAATGACAAGAGATGAGAGACCCTATCTTGAAGGGATGCTGGTAGAGGGGCGATCGGAGAAAATTTTTTTTTAGGGGGGGATAGAGGAGGTTGTTTTCACTTTCCTGCCGCTCACGGAGATCTCCGTTTTTGAGTCCTTTCGCAAGTCCTTTTGCCTAGCCTATGGCCAAAAAAGTCATAGCCTAGTAGGCATCGAACTTCAGGCTAAGGTAACAGGCCTAGGTCAGAGCGGCGGATCGACGGGGTAAAATGTCCGGAACGCAATGTGTTAAGCGATGGAGCGAGGAGAGGGTTTACTGGCTGGAAATTTCTACTGCAATCGCCCACGCTTGGTGTCTCCCAGTGGCGCAACCAGCCCTAATGTTTGGGGGGGTTCGAAGTTCTCACGACCTGTCTTTCAAATGTCTCCAGGTGCGAGAAGGCGTTTTCAAATCATGAGAGATATACTCAACAAAAACGCGAAACGGCCCAAACACGCGAACACAGAAAATGAAAAGAAAAAAAGTGAAATGGTGGAAACGGAAATTAAACTCTAAATGATTACAGTACATTTGATATCGGAAAAAGCTTTAAATGAGCTAAATTAATTTCGGGATTCAATCTAAATTTCACTGCGCAGATATGCATAAAAAGTGAAATGGTGGAAACGGAAATTAAACTCTAAATGATTACAGTACATTTGATATCGGAAAAAGCTTTAAATGAGCTAAATTAATTTCGGGATTCAATCTAAATTTCACTGCGCAGATATGCAACTGGAAATTCATTAACCTGCACGCCTTTTATTTGAATCATCGTCCTTCCGTTTTCAGAAGAAAAAAATTCAGTAGCATCACATGCGCAGGACGTTTCCTTCACAGGATCACTTTACTAACGTAAATAGTTACATGTGACTGGCGTGACCTTCACCTTTCACCTCCTATCTTTGTGCCTTTCCAACCTCGCTCTCAGGTCGTTTGCCCATATCTTTCTGCGTCCCCCACCCTTGGGGAGTGGGGGATGGAGAAGTAGAGATACCATCATTGGGGGGGAGGGGTTCAGACCCCCTGAACATTCCCCCTTGGTTGGGCCCCTGGTTTCTCCATAGGACGTTGGCAGCGAACAGCTAATAATACCTTATCCATTAGTACTAATAATATCCTTGTCCTAGGTCTACACGGTGGGAAGATTGGAAGATCGGAGTGTAAAGTCAGATATTCCAGGTAAGGGTCGAGGAGTCAAGGCTTGGCGTGTGGAGGAGACGAGGAAAAACGCGATCAGACGATACTTTAGCCTACAATTATCGGTAAAGGCACAATAACTCGTGCATGCCGCTTGGGTACTACAATTCTTAACCTTTTAACTCCCGAGTTTCCTGAGCTGCGTGCGTGCGTGTACTGGAGCCAGAATTGGACTGCTGGCGATACAGCCCACGGAGCTATCACGAATATATTCAGGCGTGGGATTTAAAGGGTTAAGCAAGATAATAACATCTGCCGCGTAAAGTTTCACTAGTGGCGGCCTTTTTTATGAATACATATACATATCCTAACATAACACTCTATAACAGCAACAATTTTTATTTTTATTTTTTAAATAGAGTTGCTAAATGGCATCTATGGTGACTGTTTCAGCATACTCACAAATTTACACCTCTAAACTAAGGAAAAATAGACCCAAGCAACTCCTTTCCTAAAAGACTTAATTTTACTCTCAAGGTATGTCCTGTGTTACTTGACCTGGGTTCGGCTTCCACTACTGGGGTCGGCTAGAAAGATCCATTTCATTCGACGCAAGGCGTCCTACACTCCCGAGGAGACATCCGAACCGACAGAAATCAACGTCTCGTGCCATCCTTGAGGTCAATCGTTTACCGCATGCGTCTCCAAATGTTCACAGTGGCAGCAGGTTTCCTTTCTCCTTTCTCTTTGCACTTGGTCTCAGCCTCTGCCACTGCCTCCTTTTCTGTTATACATCCATCCATCCATCCATCCATAAGAGGCTAATCTATCCCTTATGACCTGGAGGCGATATTTATTGGGTCAAGAATTTAATCAGTCCGCTAGAACGTTGTTGCTACGCGCTCGTCACTCTGGATAAGGGAGTCCTGCACGAGTCGTTTTTTCGAACCCCTACCCGTTCGACCAGATTCGAATCGTGGCCCTCGCATGACCCGAAACTCAATCGCTGACCGAACATTACAATCTCCATATCGCCCGCAGCCCACTTAAGCCTCTCGGCTTGAGAACTCGAATTCCCCGATGAAGTCTTCGTGCTAGATTGCCAACCAAACTACTCGCCCGGTCGATCGATCGAGCCGATTCTAATCTACTCTAACGACGAGTCTTACTTGATTGTTAGGAAGTGGAACTCGCTGAAGATTTGTATGCAGGCACTAGGGGGTTCCCAGATGACGAAACATATCCCATATTTTTAATGATTAATATTTCAAGGCGTGGCTGCTTGAATTTTCCAACATCGTGCCTCTTTAGAGAAGCATCCGGCATTTTCCATCTGACACCCGGAAGCCCGGATGCTGCGTCTCAATTGAATGCTACGGGACGGAAATTGTATTATCCTCAATTAGGAAGAAGTGGATGTTTCTCTCCTTGTACTGTATTGTATATAGAGTGCCCCAGAATCGACTGATCCGAGTTTCGTATCCGGGACGCTCTGACCCAGGTCTCTGCTATACCCAGCACACGAGGCCTGAAAGACTGTGCCTTTCAAGGTCATATGCTAGGAGATTCATTCAATCGATTTCNACACGCGAACACAGAAAATGAAAAGAAAAAAAGTGAAATGGTGGAAACGGAAATTAAACTCTAAATGATTACAGTACATTTGATATCGGAAAAAGCTTTAAATGAGCTAAATTAATTTCGGGATTCAATCTAAATTTCACTGCGCAGATATGCAGCTGGAAATTCATTAACCTGCACGCCTTTTATTTGAATCATCGTCCTTCCGTTTTCAGAAGAAAAAAATTCAGTAGCATCTCATGCGCAGGACGTTTCCTTCGCAGGTTCACTTTACTAACGTAAATAGTTACATGTGACTGGCGTGACCTTCACCTTTCACCTCCTATCTTTGTGCCTTTCCAACCTCGCTCTCATGTCGTTTGCCCATATCTTTCTGCGTCCCCCCCCCCCCCCCCCCCTTGGGGAGTGGGGGATGGAGAAGTAGAGATACCATCATTGGGGGGGAGGGGTTCAGACCCCCTGAACACTCCCCCTTGATTGGGCCCCTGGTTTCTCCGTACGACGTTGGCAGCGAACAGCTAATAATACACTGAACAGCTAATAAAAACTGTACCTAATCCATTAGTACTAATAACATCCTTGTCCTAGGTCCACACGGTGGGTGGAATTGGATTGGAAGATCGGAGTGTAAAGTCAGATATTCCAGGTAAGGGTCGAGGAGTCAAGGCTTGGCGTGTGGAGGAGACGAGGAAAAACGCGATCAGACGATACTTTAGCCTACAATTATCGGTTACTAAAGGCACAATAACTCGTGCATGCCTCTTGGGTACTACAATTCTTAACTTTTTAACTCCCGAGTTTCCTGAGCTGCGTGCGTGCGTGTACTGGAGCCAGAATTGGACTGCTGGCGATACAGCCCACGGAACTATCACGAATATATTCCGGCGTGGGATTTAAAGGGTTAAGCAAGATAATAACATCTGCCGCGTAAAGTTTCACTAGTGGCGGCCTTTTTTATGAATACATATACATATCGCAACATAACACTCTACAACAGCAACAATTTTTATTTTTATTTTTTAAATGGAGTTGCTAAATGGCACCTATGGTGACTGTTTCAGCATACTCACAAATTTATACCTCTAAACTAAGGAAAAATAGACCCAAGCAACTCCTTTCCTAAAAGACTTAATTTTGCTCTCAAGGTTAGTCCTGTGTTACTTGACCTGGGTTCGGCTTCCACTACTGGGGTCGGCTAGAAAGATCCATTTCTTTCCGACGCAAGGCGTCCTACACTCCCGAGGAGACATCCGAACCGACAGAAATCAACGTCTCGTGCCATCCTTGAGGCCAATCGTTTACCGCAGGGGTGTCAAACTCAAATCGGTCGGCGGGCCGCATTCCTTATCCTGGAGATGCCTGCGGGCCGCACCTATACTTTTTCACCGAAATTTTTGTTAACCGTCAATCCAAGCGGAAATTTCAAGAACAGGCGGCAGGCCGGATGAATCACCTCCGCGGGCCGGATCCGGCCCGCGGGCCGTATGTTTGACACCCCTGGTTTACCGCATGCGTCTCCAAATGTTCACAGTGACAGCAGGTTTCCTTTCCCCTTTCTCTTTGCACTTGGTCTCAGCCTCTGCCACTGCCTCCTTTTCTGTTATCCATTCATCCATCCATAAGAGGCTAAGCTATCCCTTATGACCTGGAGGCGATACTTATTGGGTCAAGAATTTAATCAGTCCGCTAGAACGTTGTTGCTATGCGCTCGTCACTCTGGATAAGGGAGTCCTGCACGAGTCGTTTTTTCGAACCCCTACCCGTTCGACCAGATTCGAATCGTGGCCCTCGCATCACCCGAAACTCAATCGCTGACCGAACATTACAACCTCCATATCGCCCGCAGCCCACTTAAGCCTCTCGGCTTGAGAACTCGAATTCCCCGATGAAGTCTTCGTGCTAGATTGCCAACCAAACTACTCGCCCGGTCGATCGATCGAGCCGATTCTAATCTACTCTAACGACGAGTCTCACTCGATTGTTAGGAAGTGGAACTCGCTGAAGATTTGTATGCAGGCACTAGGGGGTTCCCAGATGACGAAACATATCCCATATTTTTAATGATTAATATTTCAAGGCGTGGCTGCTTGAATTTTCCAACATCGTGCCTCTTTAGAGAAGCATCCGGCATTTTCCATCTGACACCCGGAAGCCCGGATGCTGCGTCTCAATTGAATGCTACGGGACGGAAATTGTATTATCCTCAATTAGGAAGAAGTGGATGTTTCTCTCCTTGTACTGTATTGTATATAGAGTGCCCCAGAATCGACTGATCCGAGTTTCGTATCCGGGACGCTCTGACCCAGGTCTCTGCTATACCCAGCACACGAGGCCTGAAAGACTGTGCCTTTCAAGGTCATATGCTAGGAGATTCATTCAATCGATTTCCGGACGAGCTGTGTAAGAGGCTGATCCAACCGCGTGCCATTCAGGGAAACTCCTCCAAGACGGATTAACGGATTGTCCTGATTGAGGTGTCGATCGTGACCTGGAGGCGATACTTGGGTCAAGAGCCGGAAAGGCTTACCATGTTGACGTAATAGGGTCAAACTTCTGCGATATGAAATAGCATTCTACATAATGCCTTCCCGAGCAAAATGTTCGCAACCGACAATGAGGCATTGTCGGCCACGGACGTTGTTGCTATGGTAACTGCTGCCAATGATCATATGTCAAGGTTTTTTCGTGTTACCAGATTCGTCGCCGGTTTACCACAGTGTTTTACGAAAATTTGCATTATTCGGTTAATGCTCCATATAACTATTTAGCATTTTGATGTTGCTCTGAAAATGCCATGAAAATTGGGGATATATAATCTACATTGCGGCGCTCTCTACTGAACGTGCGAGAGTCGCAGTCAGCGAACTGAAGAGCAGGGCGGCGTGCACGAAATGCGACTCATTCCACTTATTTCATGTTCGTGAGAATCGTGAGAAAAGGTAAACGAAGTTTTTCTTCCGCAAAATACGATTTTGCGTTCTAGTTCAGCCGCGATACTATGTGCCTATTGGTCTTTCTCGCGCCCATCGGCATTTTTCGTGCTCATTGGTCCCTCTTGGCAGCTTCCAAGCAAGTTCGACTAAATGTCATTTGTGCCACGAATGGCGAGGAATTTTCATCACAAAGAAACCGCCAATTAAACGCTATGCATGTTCGACGTTGTTCGTATTAAACGTTCTTCGCTGCAAGGGTCAACTTCGCTTTTATTCGTTTTGCCAACTGGGCTTTATCGCGTAATGATTTTCTGCAACTTCTTGACCGCTTGAGAGTTCGTCAGGATTTCCAACTTACTAAGCGTGAATGAAGCGCTGAGAAGCGTGCTTTATTTCAAGTGCTATCAAGGTACCGACGACAACAACGCACAGCATTACAAGCAGCATTTTCTACGCAAATACGTGCAACCGCAAATCCAGACTTTCGTTCGATGAGAAAACCCAGAAGACAAAAAATATCCCCATTGCTTCCATATTCTTCGCGTTTCGACGAATCCCAGCCATCAATACGAAAGCGTGAGATTGGACAAATTGTCCTTGGCGTTCTTCACGTCTTGATTCGAGTCGAACTGCATGAGGACGATCACATACGATGCGATGCTCCCCAACAGCTGAGAAATAAATTGGTTTTTAGGGAACTCTCCGTGTCAGACACTTGTACGCACAATTAGTTAATGGACAATTAGTTAATGCACTTATGATGATTCCCACTGAAAGGACCAGATCAGAAAAGTTATTGGAAGTTGTAACCTTCGATCACTCCTTTTAAATTTGGATTTGACGCAGATGCAGTTTCAATGGTGTGAATTCATCTGACTCAAAATGCGTTATTGAAGGACTGTTTGGCGGCGTTCCCCCAATTAATTATCGCGTTTTAACAATTGCGAATCAGAGCGGGGTGGCTCGGTATTCCGCGATGCGAGACTGACCGGAGGCAGTATCGAGGCCTGCATCTCGAAGATCCCGCAGACGGAGATCACCGGTTTCAAGTGCAGCAATTGCATCTGGAATCGGTGCATCTTCACGAAAAAGGCAAAAAAAAACGAGGCTTCAGCTTAGCCAATGGGGAATTTCGGGAGACAATCGCTAGAGATTCACCTCGGTGATGGCTTCCGGGCTGTTGCTGGCGGTTTCTGCTGCCGTCACGATTCCCCCGGTTTCCATCCCCTGTGAGTTTTACTAACTTAAAAACTTAAAAAATATAAAACTTAAATTAATAATAATAATAAATACTTAAAAACTTATCAAATAGACATGCAATGAAGTTTCATCCAAAGAAATACGGCCTGAGACTGTGACCCCAAGAGTTTAGATTGGAATTTAAATTTGGAGAGATCCGAAAAGCATACCGCGTTGGGTACTTCACAAGGACTTCTTCTGTATTCAACTCAAAAATTCGCCATGAATACAATAAAATAAAATTTGTTTTAAAGCGAGGCATGGACCTGTTCCCTTCATCGCGGGCGACGCGTATTCTGCATTGTTTGTCATGGAATGTGCATTTCCCTTGTCTTTTTCTGCAGGTACTGAGCCAGTCATGATAACTTAATTTTCCATTAGTGAGTAGAAAAATCCGCGGAATGGTAGAAATGGACTGCGTCATGCATTGATTTCGTGATTTCTCGAGGAATTTCCCCCATTCATACTTAGAATTCACTAACGACATCAATCACCTTGATGTTGTAGTTCGTCTGCATTCGCGAACCGCATGCCAAATAAAAAATTGCCAACTTTTGCGTTGCATTGTACCCATGGGGTACAATGCAAATTCTGCAAATTCTTTTCATCGAAGGGGAAAACCCCTGTAAAAAAATGGAACACGGTCTTCACCTTCTCTTTGGTGAACGTGCAAACGAAGGCGGACATGACCAGCTTCAACGCCTGAAGGATGAGGCAAGGGACGAAGAGGAGCAGCGCTTCCTGGTTTTCCATATTGCCCAACGAAGCCTGGACGATGTAAATTGTGACGACCATCGTGCCCAGCGTGAAGAGGCATTGCACCAGGAGGACGCACCCGTACAACTTGGACATCGAGTGACTCATATTGCACAGGCATCCGTGAGTCCGCCTTATCTGAACGGAGAGAGACTGTCGAAATTCGGCGAAGACTGGAATGCGATGGGCGATGGTGAGGGGAAACTCGCCTTTCCGATGTAGTCCCAAGCGGAGATGTTCGTGCAGCCCTTCGAGAGCATCGTCATGGATGCTTTGTTGAGGCCGGAAAAGACCCGCCCGATGCAGAAGACGATGGTGCAAAAGACCCCTTCCTCCAAGATTAATACGACCGTGTAGGTGACTTTACAGATGATCAGTACCAAGACCTCAGTCCACTCGGTCGAACCCAATTTCCCCCTGGAGTACTCGTAGATGGTCGAGCCGATGCTGACAAAGACGTAAGCGGCCATCAGGAGGAGGAAAACGAGCATGAAACGACGGACGTCCCTCTTCGCCCCTACGAGGCATCCCAGCTGGATCTGAGACCGGGAGTCCTTGATCAGATTCCTAAAGATCCGGATTTTGAAGAGAAGCAAGGCCGGGGTGAAGAGGCCGAGGATGGAGACGACGGTGGCGAATCCAGCCACTCCGGTCACCACTTTGTCATTCATATCCACGCTCACGGTTTTGTAAGGTGAATGACGATAGTAAACGTAAGCCAGGAGGCCATAGACAGAGAAGGAGAGGATGGAGGTGAGGACGTAGACTGGTCTGACGGAAAAGTCTCCATGGAAGCGGATGGGAAGGAATCCCAGAGCCCTCCCCACGTGCAAGCAGGGCTCGCACAATTCCAAGAGGAATGAATCCGACTGCTGCTTCTCTCCCAGCACGGAGAACTTCCTGCCTTCCTGCATCTCGGCGTTCCAGGAGGAAACTGGTCTCTCGTCGAAGTGTGCCTTGCAATATGCATCATGAGTGTTTCGGCGCACATGCATTATTTTCGCTCTTCTGCCAAGGCTCATAATTGCAGGATTCCTCTTGAATCTTGCATGGCGGTGCGATGGACCCCGTTTTGCACGGTACTCGCACGGCGCTCAGTCCTGAATACGAACTTAAAAGTACCCACCCAAATGTCAGGAGGTGACGGAAACAAGTTCGCGCTGTGTGCGGCTCGATGCCGCTGCCGAAGAATTTGGACTTCTCCTGCGCGAATTCTCCACGATGTCCACCGTCTTCAAGACGGTGCATCGATCGAGAAGACAACGAACGGGGACAAATGAATTCGCTTGAGCAATAGATGCGTCGGTCGGAAGAGAATTTGCAAGCGGTTCATCCTCGTTGCTCCTTCGTTCTGCGAACCGGATTCGCCATCGGGGTGCCGGATGACGGTTCGGAAGGTGCGACTTCTCACCGCCTTCCTCGGGCGGCGAGGAAAGCGGTGAGAGGTTGCGATGCTTTTTGGTGTTCGGGGGTACAGAGTGAGTCATTTTATTAAATAAGATTTAATTACAATAATTTTGGGATTCGAATCGAAATTGGGTCGGCTTGGAATCCTGGAGATTCGCTTCTTTCGGTCAAGACGATTCCAGAATTTCAGCAAGGATGCTTCCATGACTTTTTCCTTGAATGTGCGAATCTGCGGTTGCGCCATTAAAATACTTTCGCCAATATTTGAGATGGGGGTTGCGAAAGAATGGCAACTTGGGAGGTTTGGATTTCCTTTGCAGAAAATTCGTCGCCTATCGGCGCAGTTTTTTTTTTTGCAAATTGCTTTGAAAAATAGGAGCGATAGCATCAAGAGACTCAGGGAAAAATTTTTTTGTTGTTGAGATATCGTTTATCAGACATGAAGTTCAGCAACGATCGCCATTAAGGATGAAAGGTCCAGGATCGTTTTCGTTCGCGCGGAGGAAATTATGCGGCGATGAAGAAATCATTAGCGGAAGTTGTTTCGTCCGGGAACCCTCGCTAATCGAGGACTTGCAAAAAGGAACTCCTTATCGATGGCTTCGGATGCCATTTATCTTGGACACGGCCTTAGATGGATTCCACAGGGGGGCGGGGAGGGGGCATTCAGAAATTATGCAAGAGGAAAAACTTCCTCTCACAAAAAAAAAAACACTTTTTTTTCTTTCATAGCTGAAGTCACTTTTGAGAACTGACAGATGTAGAAAATTTCCCTCTCGGCTCGGGTTAATTCAAGCGGCGAATTCACTCACTATTCGAAAAATGAAGTTCTTGCTTTCACCTAACAGACGATTCCGAAAATGAAAGGCGCACACCGCGGAGACGAGGCCACGCGTCCGCCGGGTTTGCATCGTGTCGGGGGATGTCAGGGAGGGCCGTGGAGGCGCTGCGCTGCTAGGTCGGTTCCCTCTTCCTTTGGTGAAGAAGAGGGGACAACGTTTCCGGGCGATCCGCTAGATGTCAGGTTTGTTGCTCGGTGTGGCTGTTGGGGATGGACTGTGATATTAGGCATTTTGGGATGGACTATTGAGAAGAAAGTGTATTTATTTTCTCAGGTGAAAAATAATAAAGATAATGAAAAACCGTGGAGTAACATCCTTCAGCTCTCAGGATGGCGTTCTGGGTAAAATGTTCTATTGGAGTTCCACTCGCATTCGTTTGGTGGTCCTTGGTGTTCGGTTCGTAGTCGACTGAGCCCGCGATCCCTTCAGGGTGGAGAAGCTCCGTGCATTT
The DNA here is from genome assembly GCA_905338385.1 of Darwinula stevensoni. Classification (NCBI taxonomy): domain Eukaryota; kingdom Metazoa; phylum Arthropoda; class Ostracoda; order Podocopida; family Darwinulidae; genus Darwinula; species Darwinula stevensoni. The sequence goes on along the minus strand of CAJPEV010004414.1, from coordinate 10,831 downwards.
CATGTTATCAAAAAGTCGATCTTGCATGGGACATCACAGCTTAGCAAAACAGGCGTTTCGTGAAGCTGTGCCATGGAAGTCGGTCGGCTGGATGACGTCACAAGCGCCAAGCTCCCTCCACCCGTCCTCATCTTCGCTGGAGGCGGATGGCTGGGATCGTGGCCGACTGGCATCGAGAACCTATTCGATGACTCTGGATGTACGCTGTCTTATGGTGAGGAGGCAAGCAGGTGTGCACGCAGTCGTATGCGCACGTCTCCCTCTGCATCTTGGAAATGATCTTGCACCTGCTGTCTCTTCACCTTCGAGGCATCGCTAATGGCTTAAGGGGTTTCTATTCCGAAACGTTTGCACAAAAGTGGAGCTTCCTGCCGTATTCTGAACCTCACCATGATCTTCATTGTGAATTGCGGATGGAAAGCTCCCTCATTCAGGGCTTGAATAGGAGAAAAAGGCACTTTCACGATCAACTTTCCTTTCCTATTCAGTTTACTCAGTACAGGAGAGTTTCATTTCCTCTTGGATTTCCAACTCCATTTCCCCCTTGGCTCATAACATGAAGGTTCGTGCCACTCCTTCTCTTCCTTCTCCACACCCATCTGGAGCTTCTGATTTTCTTGTTTTCTTCACATCAAGTTGCTGCTTGCAATTTAACTTTAACAAATTTAACCAACAATTAAACTTTAAAATTTTTTTGAATTTCTGCTTTAGGGGGTCTGCATCATTTGTCTCATGTAGTGAATGGGTTAATTATGGATTTGAGTGAGGAGGAAGAGAGGTGCACATGCCAAAAGCTCAAGGCCTCAGTTGCCTTATGAGAAACACCTTTGAAATTCTGGCCAAAATGTACAAGTGGATATTAGGAAGGGAAATGCTCAACCACGAGATGTCAGTGAACACTCATGAGCCCCTTGCCTTCTCGAAAAACGAATATTTGACCATGACAAGCCTTCAGGAAGAAGTATCATAGGTCATGCAGCAAGAGAGATTCAAACTGAGATCCAGAACACCTTCCCATTTTATGGGTGGGGGGTGAGGATATGCTGAAACATTCTTCTCAATAAAGCTAAGGACTCACTGCTAACAGTGAAGGATTCAGAAAAATGGGAGGCTCATCATTTCTTAGAAGAGAGGTTGGATAGAGTGATAAAAAAAATGAAGAAGGAAAGTAGTTAATAGCCATTTCTGTGTCAACACATCCTTTTGCTTTCCACCACACTTAAGATATGGGACTTCACCTTGTTGGAAAATGTACATTGGTGGGGAAGTAATTCATAAAGGCTTCATCAGGCAAAGTACCACAATGGCAGGAAAAAGCACAGTTGTCTTCATTTCCTTCACATATACTCAACAGACTCACAACATCACTTCCTCCATGTACACTGAACTACACAGACTAACAATATGGCAAAACTGCGATTAGGTGATAGAAACTGGAGACTCGTGTCAACTCGAGGGAACATAACGTTTAGACTCCCGTAAGAGGCGGGGCTCTTTGGAAGGTGCAAGAGTGGCATCAGCTAACCTTTGGTCAAATCGTTCCACCACCTTCTGGGTTGTCTCTGCCACCTTCTCCATGTTTTTGGCCTAAGAAAAGACAGATAATATCAGCACTGGAAAGGTTAGGTCAGCAAATTTTCCAAGAGCACATACGCTATGAGGATCAAGTACATATACCATATTTATTTTGCATATACTTCATACTTCTAGATATAGCACATATCTCACAATCATATTTTCCAGGGTGAAGTGACAGTGCATGGATAATAAAACTGGTAGTGCTTTGAATCATGGTGCTGGAGTAGCGACTCCTCTCTTACTTCTGCCAATCCAGATTCCAAACCCAACAGCAAGATCTCATATTCAAGCTGTATTTGTGACTCCAACATCAGTTCATAGATATCAGATAGAATTTCAAAGATTAGGGACAAATGGTGGAGTTCCCCATTAGCTTACTCCTTCCTCTTCTCTGTGTTCTTTCACCCTCTATTTTACAACCACATTATCCTCTGCTCTTCACAGTTTCCCTTGTAATTCAGATACTTGAATGAAGTTAAGGGATGAATTCATAAATTGCAACTGCTGACCCTGACTAGAAGTGCTAACAACATGCCCCAGGATTCTGTCTACTTAAATTGTCTTTCTTGGAACCATCATGCTCAATAATGCTCTTGGTCCTTGTGCAGAAGGACCAAGTCCACCACTCCAGCTAACTTCAAACTCTATACAAAGTTTATATGCAAGAAATACAAACATCTCAAACTCCATAAATTATGCACATGATTACCCATCACATCCAATATGTAGATGAAACAAAAACACAAAGGATGAGGACATTGTAGAGTCCAATAAAGAGGCTAACAATAAAATCCAACTTGGATACGTATCAAAGCAATTATTCCATACATAGCAATTAATGCATAAATAATTATAATTATTCAATATAATAATTTTGAAGCCTCTCAGTCTTTAAAGACAACAGAAAAAAAAACTTTTACAAATATCTGCACTGTTCCAAGTTTAAATGCACTGTCATGTTTGATATGATAAGGAATGGAAATCAGCCTGACCTGGAAATAGGGGAGACTCAAGCCAACAATAGCATTGGCAAAGAAGAGGAAGGTGAACAAGGGGATGGAGGGCCTAGAGAATTTCTTCCACAGTCGCGTAACTTCCCCCCAATCGTCCCACATGCGTGGAACTGGGTACGTTTGATACCCATGAGCCAACTACAAAACAAGCAAAGTCACTTTCCAAGTAAAGTAAGGTTTCCACTGACCAAACTAAGATATGAATGGAGGTGTAAGGTCTATGAATAATTTGACAACAAGGAATAAACAATATTCAATGGTAATTTCACAGGCTTTTCATAATTCAATTTCGTACAGTGCATTACCGTACTTTTTTTTTAATATGTGAGCCATATCAGTGAGAACTCACAGAGAGAGAAACTGAAAGATGAGTTCCTATAAAATGTGATGTAAATCTGAAGTGCAAGATATGTTTCTTTTATTATTCCAGCATCACAAACCTTTGGGCTGGAAGAATATCAGGTGACCAGATCAATATGTATATCACTGGCTGAATAACATGGGAACTGACAATGTTTTGGTCTCTCAAGAATATTTCTTATTTTTGGTTTTACAATTTAGGCCTACATGGCATACATCAATAGCTTTGCTCAGCTTGTGGGTGTCAGATTAAAGAAGACAGGACATTCATAAATTTAAAAATGGCTAAAGACATGACAATAAAAAGAAGTTGGAGATGGAAAGTATAGTGCAGAATGACAGTTCTGGATCAGGTTCCCATTAAGGCTTATTTCTGTCTATTTCTGTCCTCTTTCTCTCTGTAACATCCTCCTTTTCACAGGCAGAATTATAAGCATTGTGTATTGAATGGAAATTGCTAGCTTTGAGACCTGACCCTGAGAGCTGAGAAGGGGCATAAGATGAGTGGATACAGGAACCCAGCAGCCACCTGCAATGATGTAGACCTTGTCTCCAAACACACTACACAATATGGCTTCTCAAGGACAATATCCTTCATCACCAACTGCAATGAGAATTCATCAGAGAATGACATGAATGCATAAACTGATAGCATCATTAGATGAACACATTACTTCTCATACACTTGAAAATGAAATGAAATGAACACATTTCCCCACTGAACTCTTTCTCTGTCAAAATGTCTATAAATAATCTCTATTAGAGGAGAAATGAAGAAGCAACAGCACTTATTCCCACCGTTCAGACACCTAAACTGAATTGCCAATTTGTCAAGGGCAGAGGCTCATGAGCAGTCGCATGTCATCAGATGGGACATCACTATCCAATGCTAGTAATTTTCTTATCATCAGTGGGTTAACTGTTGTACACCTTGAAATGAAATATTCAGCTTCTGCTTCCCATTCCAGAGTCAATATGTATTGAATGTGCCTTGTAACATGAAGTTTAAAAGTAAGCCTACTAGTAGGTCTAAATGAAACACTTCTGTGGCAAAGAGTACTATTGGTTTGGAACCGCATGGAAAAGTGTTGCTTATGCACCAGTATGACAGTAAAAAAAAAAAAAGGACTCATGTAAGTCCAAAACTGAAAGAGTGCATTTTTTTTATATGGAATTTCTGGAATTTATACAGATCTATGAGGTAAAAATATGGGGGCAAAGGTAGCATCCCCTGAATTTCCTTGAAGATCCCTTGAAGTTTGAAGTATATGCCATAACAATTTTATTCATACTTCCACATGGCAAGAAAATGCTAAAGAATTTTAATGACTATTTTGGTATAAGTTGATCAATTGATTTATCAAGCCAGGCACAAATAATTGTTCACATATTAGCCAAATATCAAATTAGGATATAACCTAATCTGGATGAAAATGTGCATAGTGAAAACAGTTAATGCAAGAAATGAAATTCTCATGTTCTGGCAATGACTCTTTATCCAGACTACTTTAATACATTTCACTAGGCTAAGTAGTCCCTCCTGGCTAAACATTCTTACCAAGGATAGGGCCAATTACAATAAAGGCAAATAATATATAACCATGGGAATCGTGCAGTACACCTTACAAAGTAATGAAGCCCAGCTGCAGCAAGACCTGATGCAACAGTCACCGGAGCATAAGAAGCGAACCGGCCTTGATGTCCCAGGCGCAAGAACCGGCGGTATAGGTTGTTGATGATCAGGCCAGTCGCAGCAGCTGTTCCACCAGTAAGGGCTGGACCAATACGGATTGCCCACCTTTGGAATATAATTACAGTAAAATATAATAGTTAAATATAGGGTTATGTACATTATTTATTATACACATCAACAACTGTACAATAGCATGAAGTATCAGAAAAATTAAATTTCATGAATGGAATCAATTGGGAACAATGCACAGTACAATGAAGTTGACAAGTGAACTCTTGAAGGGCTCCTACCATTTTGTGCAACTCCATTGAGGAATGCTACATTAAAATCTCTCCCTCAACCTTGTGGGAATATCTAATGCTTCCTCTATTTTTGGATTAGGTGGTATTCTCTTTATTAGCTGTTTGTAAAAATGGGAACTCACACATCACTCTTGGGGCTATAGTCCCAGAGAAACTGGCGTTGGACAAGAAAAGCCTCAGACTCTGTCAAACGGATGGCATCCGGAGGGGCGGCATCAGGATGTATTCTCTGTATCACCATTTCTAGCCTATTGCACTTTGAAAAATTCACTGCATATGGGATCCATTAACCCATTATAATGAGCCTCTCCATTTTGACGCTGAGCCAGTGGTTGCAGGAACAAGAACTGAATAAAAAATCTGGAAACCCTAAATATAGAATAAACCTCCTAACATAGAGACCTAGTCTGGTTATTGTAACCTATTGGTTATTCGATCATGAAGAGTATGTCTAACTTAAACTTATATAAGTTTATTTCATACAGTATAGAAATAAGTAAAGTCTTAACAAAATGCTCAAGAAGTTAAAACTTGCCTGTTACTGAACAACAGGGTGGATAACGTAGAGCTAACCAACAAAAAAAAGTCAAGTACAAATATCCAAGTCCAAAAAGACAAAGAGTAGGGATAGGAATTAAAACTTCCTGAAAGTAAAAAGGAAGCCATTTCTGAATAAAAGCAAATCTTATCAAATGGAAATTGATAAATACCCCATTAACTACAAACAGTGATCACGACTGACAATAAAAGCACCAGTCTCCAAGCCAAAAAATATTCCCAAACTTGTACAAAGTAACTGGATGAACATGGTAAATATTGGGTGCCTTATTACCAACTGAGGATCAGAGCCATGTTTGTTTTTAGCTTATCATACTACCAGTATTCTGGAATACCGCTGAAGTCAAAATGATAATAATCAATATATAACTAGGAGAATGGAAAAGAATAGACCAATGCCCAAGTTTTACAAGGACAGTACTAGTTTTTGAGCCTGTCCTGATTTTGAATGCATCCAGGTGTTTGTCCCAAATTGTGGCAGAAACGTCTCTGTCTCCTGGTTTTCAACCTGATAATTAAGCATTGAAGACAGTTTCTCAGCTGGTATTCCATGTTGATCTTTTTTTTGCTCAGCAACCTGCCCCTCACACCTTCAGTCATCATAGGCCTAACTTTAAAGCAACAGAGAAGAAATCTAACTTGTTGAGTCCCTATTTTTCAGCCTGTAAGGTTACCTCAGAAAGTCAATTTATAAGAGTCCTGGTCTTTGCTTGAATAATTTTCCAGAAAAAGGGAGTCCTTGATAAGTTACTCCACTCTGAGACAGTATTTTTTAAAGGAAAAAAGCAGTTCATGATATGCATTGTTGTGGATCAGAATAATATGCAGCCAGCCCTCTTTCTCCTACCATCCTTTTAGCAATTGTCCTCCAGGAAAAAAAAGCATTACGGAATGCTTCGACCTCTTTGCTATAAACACAGGATTATATGTTTTCAGACCTTCATCAGCCGTATAAAATTCGGTAAATTAAAAGGCACAATGGGAAGATCTGAGAACTTGCCCTGAAGCCTAAACCGGTGACAGTGCTACTTCAGGTGAAGGAAATTGCAACCCCCAACTTAGTCAAATCGATCGAATGAGACCTGGAACCAAAGGTGGAATCAGATTTTGCGACAAGCTTCAATACTGACTGGTCCCACGAAATTTCTCAAAGCACTGCAGTACTCCACCCGGAATCCCCGCTACTCACGTGGTGTAAAGGAAAAGAGGGATCCATCATGAGTACAGTGTTGCCAAGCGGTCCAGTGTTGCCATTAGCACCATCCATCAAGAAGCACCCTGCCAAAATCGTTTGCCGATCCTGAGCTCACGCTTCCACGAGGAAAGAAACTGGCCTTAGATTGATTTGAACCGTTGCAGACGCCCGGTCCTCTCTTCGCACTGGGAGTTAATTAGCGCTTTCTTTTTTTTAAGTCTCTTGCCGTATATGATTTCGGAGATCACCACAACAGATGGGACAGATGTGGATGATTTTCCTCATCTCCGAAAGCGATTTTAATGCTGCGAAAAAATCGGTGATCCCGAAAGGAGCAAATTTGCATGCAACAGAATTCCAATCATCATAAAGACATAAAAAAGCCCTGGAACATAAAAATAAATAAAAAATTCAAGATGAGGAAGCATCGTAATTTTTTCCCTGGAATTGTTTCTTATCGGAACGTAAGCCTCGAATTTCCATCCCGCTGGAGACAATCTTTCACCCGGCCGAGAACAGGATGCAAATATTGATGCATTGCACTTCCTGGCATCACTGCGCGCGCATCCGTGGTTGCAACCCATTCCTGCTTTGCTGCTCCGCGACGATTGTCACAAAGAATCCGATTCCATACCCTACTTGCTCTGGTGCTGCTTTAGGGCACTTGCAATAGGAGGGAGCGATCTTGAGGCGGTTCAGATGTCTTTGTGGCAAGGGAGAAGCAACTTACTCTATTCTCATGGTGAGATTTTGCTGCTTTGTTCGGTCTGTGACATTTGGACAAAAGCCTTCCCTCAACTCTTTCTCTTTTTCATCTCGAACAAACAAAAAATCGGATTCTCGGATCGACAAAAGTTCGTTTTGCTTTCGAAAGATTCTGGTCTGAACATCTGAAATTTTCACGTCAGTTCTCCACAAGCAGGATAGCAGCTTGCATCTCGAAGATCCTCCAGATGGAGATCGCCGGCTTCCAAGCGGAGATGCTGCATCTGGAGTTGAAGAATTTCTAGAGACAATGGTAATTTGAGATCTAATTACTTCTTCAATTTCCTCTGGGTCATTGGAAATGGTCTTGGCGGCTGTCACGATTCCTCCCGTTTCCATTCCCTATGATATCGAGAGTTTCGAGAGCATTTGCATTTATTTTTCCCTGTTTGCCGCTTCATGATAATTCGGAAGTTAATTTCATGGAGAGAAAAAAAAAACAGACGACAATTATGAATTTATTGCTCTGAACTCAGTTTGAAGCCTGTTCGGACTAATCTGATGTGCTCTACTGACTGATTTTGACTACCAGGAAGGCTCTTGCCGGAAAATATCGCACTTTTCGATACGATCCAAATATTAAGCTCGCACAAGAGAGCGACTCGGTTTTCCTGAAATCTGAGGGAAAATCTCGAAATGCAGGAGGAGGCAAACCATTCGTTAAATAACCCTGACGGCCACGAATTCCATAGGCAATCCTGATTTGCCGATAAGCGAATGATCCAAGAGTAGAAATCAATAGAGGTAACCAACAATCGTCACATTAAACACCACAATACCAATAGCATGCGAATGATGTAATCGAACGTAACACTTGCCTTCTCCTTGGCGTAAGTGCAGACGAAGGTGGAAATGAACAGTTTCAGCGCCAGAAGGACCAGACAAGGGACGGAGAGAATAAATCCCAACCCTTCTTGCTTGGAGATGCATGCCGGGATTATTACAAATCGTAATGATCAGAGCGAAGAACGTGAAGAAACATTTCAGCAGCAGTAAAACCCCGTACAACTTGGACACTGCGTGGCTCATTTTGCACGGATACCCATGTGTCCGCCTTATCTGGTCCAAACGGAAAATGCCAAAAATGTTGAGATTCGGCGAATACCTATTTTCACATTTGAAAAAGATGGAAAGCAAGGACATACTTTCCCGATTCGGTCATCCTCGCATTTAAACCCGGAGATTTTGAAGAGCATCACCTTGAAAATTTCAAGAGGACTCGGTCAATGCAATACCATTGAATGAAGGGGACATTCCTTTTGAACGTCAAATTGCGATGAGGCAGATGGTGAAGGAAATCCAAGAGATGGAGAAAAGGACAAATGCGGATATACAGAGTGAGCAAAAAAAGAGAACAGTTTTCAACGATACACTATACTTCACGCATCACACAATATTTTAATGCGGTTTGTGGCATTTGAAAGAGGAATGAATCAGCTTTAAAATGAAAGGTTTACCTTTCAATTTTAGAATTTAGAATTCAAGAGCTCATATGAACAGCAAACAAAAACTGCGTTGCCGCGTTCTCAGAGGGAAATGGCATGTGACCTTCAGTCACGAAGGCCGCCGCCTGTCCATCCCTATACTGTTCAGCGGAAACGTAATTTCTGCTTGGAGTTTTATGAGCTCCATAATTTCTGAAACTGCTGAAGATATTTGATAAGACTCTCCACAATCGTAAAGCTTATTAATTTTTCTTTCAAATGCTGCAAACCGCATTAAAATATATGCTGTGAGTGCAGTTTCGTGTACCATTGAAAACTGTGCGGTTTTTTGGCCCACCCTGTAAATAGATGGACGGCTTTCTTGACTCCATGCAGACATGCCATCTGGATCTGAGACCGAGAACCCTTGATAAGTTCCTTGAAAAAAGATTCTTGAGGATCGTAGGGGAAAAGAGGACGAGGATGACGTCGCCTGCCACCAGCCCAGAAACTCCGGCCAGCACCAGGTCACCTCCCAACTCCTCACTCGCATTGTTGAAAGGTGAATGGAGTTAGAAAACGCAGGACCATAGGGCGTAGCTGGGAAAGGAGAGGAGGGAGGTGAGGGCATAGACGAGTCTGATGGATAAATCTCCTTGAAACCGGAGGGGAAGGAATCCCCGGATCCTCCCCAAATACAAGCACGACGGGAACATCCAAAAAGTAGAGATTCTTCAAGTTACGTATCCATCGCGCAAAAATCTTCCAGCTTCCGATCCAATATGAAGCTGGACTTGGCCGGAGGTGTCTCTTGCGATACACTACATGATTCTTATGGACATCACAGGAGACCCTGCGCAAATGCCTAACATCACTTGTGGCATTCGCATGATTGTCATAATTAGCAGAATGTGTGCGCTTTAACTGTTGCACGATTCTGGCTGCCTCTTATTTTATCGTAATGCTTATTATTTTATGCAATGGGACAGATGCAGACTGACCAATGCCGATCCGATCCGAAAGGATGGAAAAACACACTGAGCAAGTCAGATGTTCTGACACGACGCGAATGACACGTGAATCTGGTGCCAGCGACAAACATCTGCCCAAATATAGTCAAAGCATTCATGTCGTTACATACATTTTGATGCCATTGTTGTTCCTTTTAGGACTGATAAACGACGAGAAAGAACGTTCAGATCTCAATCACTCTTCTTAATCGCCTCCTGACTCATCGGCAACTTCGTGCTGGAAGACATTCCCTGATCCCTTCCTGCGGGATGGAACAAGATCAGGATGTTCTGAGAACTGGAACGAATGCGAAGTATTTTCCACTGTCCTTACTGCTTGCGTCATCTTCCAGCGTGTTCCAAAGGAATCGTCCGTTGGAGTTTCATAAAGGTACAGTGATCTTGACATCGCGAGGTAGACTTGGGTGAATCCCAGCTGTTGCACCTTGAAGATCATCGTAATCTAACTTTCACAAGCAAACGTTTAGGACGAGCTCTGTCCTCCGTGACGATGGCGTTGAAATTCGCCTATGCATTGGACTCTGTCGGAGCAGAGAGTGACTGTATGAATCACGCAGAAGTGACGCTGGATTCCTTTGAGGAGCCTGGGGCATGACAGAACAGTTTCCACAAGTCCAACGGAACGTCAACAATGGAAGTTCGCATCATTCTTCATTCACGGAAGGCCAAGTTCTGAATAAGGCTCCATAGCTGCACGGCAAAGTAAAAAAAAAAAAAAACTTAATTTGGCGTGAAGGAGTGCTAGAATGGAAGGAAACTCGGAGAACTGGAGCACCATCGTCGCCCCGGGAAGTGCCGAGGCGAGCCCGCCGCAGAACGAAGGAAGCAGCGGGAGGAAAGCGGCCAAGTTCTTCCTCGTCGTCACGAACGGACTCCTCGTCGTGAGTTTCATCGCGATTCTTCGCGATCGAG